>ML685794.1:14829818-14858889 GCA_007922175.1 Pelusios castaneus | reverse complement strand
GGGGGTGGGGTGAGTAATCAGTGGCAGAGGAAGAGGGAAGAGTACAGCTGCAAGGGATGAAGCAAGAGGCACTGAAACCCTGCAGGGCGAGGCTCAGAGCAACTGCAGGAGCCTGCAGGCTAAACACAGAGGAATTAAAGAAGAAAGGCAGCAAGGGGCTTTGGAAGTTCAGGGAGAGGGGGAAACAGCAGCAGAGGACTTGGGGTGTTCGGGGAAAGATGAAGACACAAAGGCACTTATTTAACAACTTAACAGCAACTATACAACTTATGCTAATAATGAACAACAGAAAGAAGGCAAAACAAAAGAGAGAAACAATACAGTAAAACAGTTATCTTTAATCTAGCTTGACTATGGCCACACAATATAACAGGTAATGGCAAGCAAGTATCCCACTTAACTACCACTAAACACAGACACAGAATTCAATTCTAACAGGACTACAATTTATAAAAGCTAATAAAATGCAACTTAACAAAACTAAACCTAAACAAACTAATGAAACTGAACCTAATGGCACGCCTTATACTATACCGGTCAACTTAACAAATGTCAACAACTTTTCAAGTGTAGCTGTGGCCCCTTTTCAACCTTATTAAGTCGACTTAAATTGACTGAAAAAAGGTTCACGTAGGCACTACACTGTGTCTCCACTGGCTTAATTCGACTTAATGAAGTCGACTTAAGAGCTAGTTCAAATTAAAATGAGGTGTTAATTCAAGCTAATTTTTCCTTAATTCAATTTAAGGAGCAGCTTAAGGCAATTTAAGGAACGGCTAGTGCAGACACAGAGTAAATTAAGTCGATTTAAACCTCTTTCAGTTGACTTCATTTGTAAGTATAGACGCACCCTTAGAGGGGAGACCAAGAAATGTAACAGGAAATTGCAAGCTCCTTAGCAAGGATTTTAATGAAGCTGTAAACTTTGGGGCAAGCAGGGAGTGGGCGCTGTGCTTGCACGTGTTGAAATGAGTGGCAGGACACTACATGAATGTGTCTTGTTGCCCTCTCTCTATCCAGCTGGGTTAGACAGTGACACCTGCAAAACAGGCAGCTACTGACATATGCAAGTCAATGGGAGAGGCATCCCAGGTGGGGTGGGGCTGGCACATGATGAAATGAGTGGTGGGATGCCTCCATGAACTCGGCTGGCTGCCTGCTTTCTACCCAACTGCATTATGCAGTGCCAGACTCATAGGCTATGGCTACACTTACTAAAGTTAGTTCAAAATAGTTAATTCAAACTAACTAATTCGACCTAATTTTAGTTAGTTCGAATTAACTATGTTGAAATGAGTGGTGGGATTTCAGAGACTGCCTGTGACAAGATCATCATCCAGGAGGGCCAACTCATGGGAAAAATATCATTGAAGTCAACCCAACTCTGCGTCCCTCACCCTTCATCTCCCACAACCTACTTGCATCTAGTCTGCCCTTGTATGCCCTCGCTAAACAGTCATTCCTCATGGTTCTTTATCACATCAGGCTGACTCTGATGTCTCCTCCACACTGCTTGGGTGCCAACACTGAGAACAAAGTTGTCCTGCTCTCTGTTTCTGTACCCAATACCACAGTCATCTCTAATATATGGGAGAAGTAATTGTAAGTGGAGATTTCCCAGTACAGCCAGAATCTTTGGTGACTTCAGCTATCAAACTTGATCAAGTCTCTATGGAGCATGTGTGAATTGTGCATTTTCATAGTAATATCCTCAACTTTGGGTGAATTTTCACAGGCATGGCAAAAGGCACAGCTAAATTTCAAAATCCTGCTCCAAAACATGTAGATGCTAGAGCTTCTCAATTAATCAGCTAGACATTCTTTTAACATAGGCAAATAATAGCATATAGTTCCTCATTTTTGGACTATTTTGGCAAACATATTCAATCTGAGGAGACACCTCATGTAAAAGGCTCCACCCTGAATGGTTAAAGTTTGGTAAAGTGTTTGTTTGTTACACTGCTGCAAATAAGATTGTATAATGGAAAAGCCTGGGGACCCTTAACCATAGGTTATGCCCATCACTATCTATAATACCAGTACCAGATTTATGAATTTTCATGGTGGAGTCCCACATTGATCTTTTCTTTATTCTAGCCTATAATAAATAAATTAAAATGTTTGCAAATATACTGTCTTTCTACATTATGTTTAATACATCACAAATAAAATGTTCATGCAGTTAATATTTGTGTGTGTGTTGCGGGGAGGATGTACATCCTAGATACTGAACAGGTGTTTTGGGGTAATTGCATTTATTTTGCGTAGGCAGCTCAGCGCGCCCAGTAACTAAATAATCAAAAATTTTGTCTTCTGCAAAAGAGTGGGTTGACCAAAGACTAAAAAGGTCAAGAAATGCTGTGCAGGGCAACTTCCTTGTAATGAAAGATGTGCACTAAGAAAAGAGACACCAGAAGAGCAACTTGGAATAGTATGCCTGGTGGAGGTTACATCTGGTAACTCTAGAATTCGATGTTTCAAGAGACGTGGTGGGGCCAGATCTACAGGGCAGGTTTAGAAAAGAGGTTCAGTCTTTATTTGCTGAAGAAAGACTTCAAGAAAAGAGTAGGACTCCTTGTCAGTCATTATAAATGTGGCTTTTATTTATTTAGCACTAGCATGACGTTGCTGAGATGTGTCATCATTCAGATACCCACGGTTTCCTGTGCTAAGACCAGGCAAAAATGATTTAAAGCAGAAGTGGGCCAAATGTGGCCTGTGGCAGCCCTCCGTTTAGCTCTGGAAAGAACCCAGCAGCTGCTCCACCTGCCTTGCCACACCCTTTTCCCACCATGTAGGCCCAGTGGCACCCTGACCGGAGTGTGCCGACAGCTCCTCCCTCCTGGCCCCACCCCTCTCCCCAGCACATGCAGCAGTAGCAGCATTCTTAGCAGCCCAGAGCATGGCCCCCATGCAACATCCATCACTTACGCTGTGGTGCCAGCACCATGACCAAAGTGCAGTGCTAACTCTCCCCCGCATGGCCCAGTGGCATCCTGGCCAGAGTTGCTCCCTCCCCCAACCACATCGGTCCAGTGGTGCTCTGGCTGCCAGCCCCACCTCTACCCTTGCCCATCTCGAGCCCACTTAGATCCCCTATGCGGCCCCCCGGCCAAAAAGTTTGCCCACCCTTGATTTAAAGTCTTCATGAACATTTTGGTTTAATCCTTCTGTTACATGCAAAATGTAGGCTCTTACCTCCCTACCCTTCCTAGGCACAGAGTCCACTAGCTCTCTAGAGGTCCACTAGCAAGCGCTCTTTGCAATGAAAGAACCTTGAGGTGCCTCAATCTACTAGCTACACCTAACAATATACACTTGTCATGCTTGCCGTACTCACCACTCCTAATGTACAGATTAATTTCACTGACTGATCACTCGGAACCCATTGGTCTGCAGCTCTGGTGCATCTGCACATCATGGTCATGTGAGAGGTAAGCGTTCTGACAGTTTGATCTTATCTTAAATATGCAGTCAAGAGTTGGTTCCAAACAGCCTCACGTTACACACATTCCATAGGTAAAACCACTACTACCTTAGGCTCTGTCTACACTTGTGAACAACCATTGTCTCCTTAATGGCTCATCAGGTTTCTCCCTTTGGCCTATTGTAGGTGGGAGCTTCCTTAAAATTAAGGAGACAATGGTTGTTCACACCCTCCCATCTAAGGCATTCCTTTAGAACGACACCAGTTAAAGTATAGTTATAACATCAAATTCCTAACTTCTAACTGAAATAGAATTCCTAGACATAACCTATATAATCATTCCCAGCAAATTACTACCTTTCTATTGATACCAAACATGACATAGTTCCTATGGATTATAGCATTTATGAGATATCCATAGAAAATAATAGCATAAATGCTTCCCTAAATCCAGACAGCATCACACCCTGCCCACATGACCTGCCTTTGGGGGGGGCCCCCCGCCCCCCCCCCCCCCCGGCAGGGAGGGCATTGGTGTAGTCCTGAGGTGGCCCTGAGACTTAGGGCTACACTGGCTTAATTTGACGTTAAAAAGTCGTATTAAGCCTTTAGTCTAATGAAAAGGTGGTTTTATAAAGTCAACTTAATTTTCATTGTCGACTTTATGTTCCTTAAGTTGACTTAAGCAAGCTGCTTAAGTCGACTTAAGGAAACTTTAGTGTAGACGCAGGGTAAATTAAGTCGACGTAATTTACCAGTGTAGACGCAGCCTACTAGACTCTCTTAGTTGACCGGATAGGTGGAGGGAGAGCCAGCCTTGCAGGGCCAGCTCTCCCCAGACCAGGAAGCCGCTCGTGGCTTCTCCTGGCGAGAGCCAGCCATGCAAGGCTGACTTTCCCAGGACAAGCTGCCCACGGTTTCCTGGGGAGAAGGGAGCCTCCCGGGCTCTCCAGCCAGAGTTCCAGTGGGGGATTCCTTCTGGCTGGAGCCCTGGCTGGGAAGCAAGTCCCCCCATGACTGTGGCTCCTTTTGCCGGGAAGCCGTGGGGGTCTGGGGAGAGGGGAGCAAGGCCTCTCCTGCGGACAAGGGCACCACCATGGTTCCCTTGTCCCCCCACCCTAGGTTGACATGTCATAAGTCGACTTAGGGCATCCACACTGGCTTAAGTCAATTTAAGCCTTAATTCGAACTAAAACGAGGTGTTATTAGGTCAAATTAGGCTTTCCTTAAATTGACTTAAGGAACAGCTTAAGTTGACTTAAGGAAAGCCCAGTGTGGACGTGGAGTAAGTTAGACGCACCCCATTAGAATAGCCTCTCTCTCTCTCTCTGTTACTCACACTCTCTCCTGCTATAGCCCTTCCATTCTCTAGCAATCAATTAAAGAGTCATTGGGCTAAGAAGATATTAAGAATAACTCTATGACCCATGATATATGGGAGCCCCACATTCAAGTCCCTGTTACAATGAACATTTAATAATTATAATTAATTAGTTAGAGTAGAACAGCTAAACAGAACAGCTTGAGAAAGACAGTTGCTAGAACCCCCTATTGCCTGATAGCTAGTTAGGGCAAACACATGGGCATCATAGATTTATGGCCCTACTCTATATCAAGATTTTGTTTTGGGGCTCCACCTACAGGTGACGTGCTTTAGAATATATTACCATTCTATCGGTGATTTAAAAAAGCCCAACCAACAAACAACAAGAAAGGGCAGATTTGTCTAACTCCTGTTGCCTAACTCCTGGGGTAAGTTCACAAATGAATCCTGCGTGGAGAAAGGTGCCCAACTTCTACTGAGGGACAAGGTTTAGGCCACATACTTGTCCTTGGCATTCTCAACTCTGTGGCTTTGACTCCTTGCTCAATGTGCTGGCTTTTCTGAACCCCTGCCTACGAGTATATCATCAACATTTGAGCTGGACAGTGTGATGCCTAGGTTACCACACTAGCATTGGCCAACTTACAATCTAAAAGTAGCAGTAGGCTGCAGCAGCACAAGCCATCAGTTCGGCTAACCATCCAAGCAGGTAGCCAGGGGGGTGATTCGGTTGTATACCAGGCAGCTAGGCTGAACTGCTGCTGGTGTGGTGCTAGCAGAGCAGGTATATCTGTGCAAGCTGGGAATGAAGCCCATAATACTAGAGTCCCTTTATGATATTTACTGCCTTGCCTGAGTTATTCAGCAATAATGGAAGGAATTGACAGATATTGGCTTCAGCAGTTAGTTAGCATATGGCTTGAAGCCTATGATTTAACTGTTCCCCTACATTTTGGGGAATGAAAATAGAATGTGCAAAGGGGATTTTAAACCATAATGACATTTCTTAACCACAGGAACATGAGTGAGTCCAAGTGCAGATAGATGACTAACCACAAGAATGCCATAGCAACGATTTGCCGTAAGTTGAGATTGTTGATATATTAATTTATAGAAGGACAGTCCAACAGTAATAAAGTGAGGAAACACAAATATAGGAAAGGGAAGAAATCTGGTACTGACTAGGCATCTGACATAGTGGCATCAGTGTAACATGTAAAAGTTGTATCCCATTCTACAGGCAGTAAGAAAGAGACAGAGAGATTGGCATTGGGACATGCCAGAACGAAGGCCACTGTTGTTGAGAGGGAGGTGACAGTGATGAGGAAAATGAAAGCGTGTTGTTTCAAGTTGTTCTGAAAGGGATGGTGTAAATATATGGATGTTCAAATATATATTTTGTAGTCTCTCAATCTACTCACTAAGTTGGAGTGTTTGTGACGTTGTGAGACGTATTAATAAGATATTTGTAAGTATAGAAGGGTTCCTATTTTGCAAGTGTGCACATTGAGGTTCCCCTGCCTGGGCTCCTTCTGACTGCAGGGCCCCCCCATCACTGTGGAGGGCCTCGGGCCAGAGGGCACTCCTGTGCCACTCTGGCCAGTCTGCCCAAGGGGGTGGGGGAGCCGGCTGGCGCCTTGCCCCAGGGGCGGGACAGCCAGTCCAGCGGAAGGGCGGGGCAGAGTTGAGCACAGAGCCTGTGTTGGCATCTCTGGCTTCAGCCCCTCCCCCCAACCCCCACACACTGGCAGGGAAGGAGCGCTCTCAGCCCCTAAAGCCCCTTCAGTAATCTGGTGCTGGGGTTCCCAACTGTATAAAATCATTTGAATAATACTGGGCCTGATCTTGGAACAAGAACCTGCCAACTGTCAAAATGATAATTGGGAATTCATACATTATCAATATGATTAATACATAAGGCTACAGGAACGACACCTCCAAGCCCAAATTCTGACTTTCCCCATGTATTGACAAAGGAGTGTGGGCATCTAAATTAGGACTGTGCAGTCAAATAGAGAATGTCACACAACAAACAAAGAACAACAACCCCCCCCCCCCCCAAAAAAAAACTGTGGAAAACTGCAGTATTCGGACAGTTTTGGGGAAAATGGACATACCTTTAAAGCTTTTATTATGTATATGTGTGCTTTTTTATGTTTGCCACTGGTCCAGAATTTGGTCCATTCACCATCTACAGAATCCCATTAACATTCACTTTCCCATTTATTAATTGGTCATTCCCCCTTGTGAGGATTCTAAAATGTTCAGCTCTGTCACAGAGCAGATTTATTTTCCTGTTTATTGCACATAGTGGAAGGTAAGAATAGACATTTTATTCACACAATAGTAAATGCATAACTTATGTAGTATGATGGGGTGGCTGCCCCACACTGGCAGAGAAGAGCCTTAGTTAGGTTAATAGAGCCTTAGTAAGGCTGTGTGGAAAGCAGCCAATGGGAGGGGGGCTGTGAGGAGCAGCCAATTAGGAATCAGCAGGACCAAAGAGCTGCAGGGCAAAGCAGAGTCCGTCACTAGTTGAAACTCAAGAAATGAAGACTGTGTCTATAGCAGGCTGAGACCTGTGGAACATTGGACAGAGCTATTGCCTGCAGGGATGGGGTGGAACAAGAGGAACTCCGGGTTGACTGCTGAGACTGAGTAGTTGCAGGCCTGAGGAAAGGCAAAGAATGGGCTCTGGCTTTGGGGGAGTGGCCCAAAGAGACATAGAAGCAGGGAGAAGAATCTGAGGTGCAGCAAAAAGCTATGATCCACAGGGTCCCTGGGCTTTCATCTAGTGCAGTGGGTGGGTCTGGTTTTCCTCCAGCTTGCAAAGTGCCAAGACACTTAGAATACAGTACCCACTGGAGAAGTGGCTGGACTAAGAAAGAGGGAACATGGATAGTGAAATGGCCACTGAGCTGACCTATGAAGAGAACTTTGAGGTTCCTAATGCTGGGAGAGGGATTGCAGGAGGACTGTAGTGAAGGACTAACAAAGTGCACAGAGTGGATGGGGCATTGGCCTCAAGCTATTCCCAAAAAATGACCAAGAGGAAGCACCAGTTTGGCAATGAGTGACTTAACCTGAGACAAATTAACTGCAGGCTTTCATCTTTGTCTGTATTTTTCAACATATCTTAAAATTCCTTTCCATTTTTCTTTAGGATGGGGTTGTTAATTATAAACAAACACACACACACAAACACAAACAACCCATCCCCAAAAGTATAAAGAAACTTAAACAAAGAAAGCTACACGAAATATAAAAGTCTTTAATTTTCAAAAGGAAAAATAATTATGACAGTATGTTAGTTTAAGCTTTAATCAGAGAATTCAATCTATGCAACACAATTGTGCTTGATAACAAGGTAATTTTTTTGATTGCATGGACTGAAACATTTGGAAGAACACTGGCCTACTGCTAATAGAAAAGGCAGATCTCAAAAAGGATTCAATGCATACCCCATACTCTCTAGTGTGGTATGTGGGTTACAAATTTCCCAGGATTGTTTCTATTGAGACTTCCAGGAGTTCCTGATTTGGGCCAGAGGGAAAAACTGCTTTTTTCTGTTTCAGGAAGCAGGAAGTGTATCAGTCTGGAAGTGCAGAAGTGTACAATTTCCCTTAAAGTTTCCCTTTCCAAATATACAAAGCTTTAGTTTGATCTGAGTTTGAAGCTATTTACCCATTTGTTGCTACTATTTTATGATTGGTTTGAAATATACATTATGATCAGGTAAAACGTGTTACATGCAGCAGTTCAGATAAATTCAGCTGAAGTACTGACAAAGGGACAATGCACAAACTTTCAAAATAACTGGTCAATGGATTTCAATCCTCAGAGCTGGGGTAAAAAGATCTGCTTGTGGCTTCCTTTTATTCATCCTGAAGAATCTGGCAGAGAGAGAACAAATACTAGAAAATCAGTTTAGTACAAGTCAATTTCATGAAAAAAAGCATTAAATATGAATCTACTGTGGGACTTTGACAGGAACAGACTATTTTTGAACCCAATTTCATAAAAATCACACTGGATGTTTTTAACTATCCTTAGAAAATAAGGGTAATAAATGCAACAAATGTAACTGCCGTTGCACCTGAGCTGAAGACATACAACTACCTTCCATAACAAAAACAAATATTGTATGAAGTGGAAGTTAAAAGACGCAACGACAGCCATACATTGATTTCTTACATGTTGCTGTATTTTACAAGTATCCATTGCGTAGCTAATATATAGGAAATAGATGGATTTTGTGAAGCAGGGATCTTCAACCTCTTTAATGCCGTGACTCCTTATCAGCTTCCTTCAGCTAGCCCTCCCTTCAATCCATGCATGTATTCTTTGCTTTTGTACTCATAAGAAAAGTGTCATTTCTCACAGCATTTTACAAGAGGTGGTGTGAGAACTACTCCAGTGATGTAGGAATAATGGAAATATGAGAGAAAGATCAGCAATCATAAATCTTCTTCAAAGGAATACAGGAGCACTAAAATATTTAAGACAAAACAGATCTGGCCATCAATGGGTTTTGATAGCTGTATTGTTCTGGAAGTTGGGTAGCTGCCAGTAAGCGCGTCTTTATCATTCTGCAGCCACAGAGCCCCATGAAGCTAACTGGTATAATAGCCATCTTTCATTCAGGCTACATGAGAAAGTAGTTACATATTCCTTTCTTTCTTGACAGCTGAAACAGTGATAATTAGTGCCCATGGATTAGATCAGAGGGAAGAGCTAGGCAAAGACTGGGGCAATTCTGGTTGAATGGTTTCTCTGGGGCTTAAATGGTGGAACTGCATGTGTGTCTGAATCAGAAGCAACCAGAAAGCTGCCAAGAGCCAGCAGACAGCAGGAGAAGCATGGCCCTGAGAGAAATCCAAAAGAGACCTGTCTGACAGAGTTCTGTAAAGGCATGCTTGGAATTGCGAGCCAGAAAATTCCCTCCGGTTTGATCTGACTCTGTTCAGTGAAACAGGAATTTATGTATGATCTTTGTAAGATGCGTGTCCTGGAAATACCTGACTCTACACCAATATTTTCCATCCAACACAAAAACTAAGTGGAAAAATTTGAATATTGGCTAACCACTTAGGCCAGAAAGTGCTAAAGCAAAGATGGCCAAAGGGAATGAAAACGAGTCGTAAAACAAGAATTGGAGATTTTGCGAAAGGTATTGAAGCAACAGTGGCAGGTTTCCTAGAGAGGACAGAGAGAGGACGTGCAGTCTAAGATCAAATCTTTTGTAGAGTAGCAGCTACTAAGTGACCGGGAAACTGAGACACCCACCAGTAACATCACCCGTCTGGAAAGGCAAGGCAGATAACTGAGGTGACAAACAAACTCTTGTGAATGAGAAGTTTTCCCAGAAACTAGAGATCAAGAAAACTTTGCCCAGGTTGGAACTTGTTCACAGTTAGAGATGATGCAAAGATATAGGAGCTAATAATTACCCTCCGAATTACCTTAGAGGGAAATCAAGAGTGGCGACTACAATAGAAAATAGCTGCCTAGATGAGGTATCCGTCCAGCCAGAGAAGCTGGGTAAGAGAAGATACTTGCAGAACTTTTCTTCTCTATTTGTAATCTACAAAGGCCCAGATGTGAGAGAGTCATTATCTCAACTCAGTTATTAATCTGATCACTTTTCTTATGATCTGTATCTCTTTTACCCGCCATTTGTCTTCTCTATGATTTTTCTACGCTGTCAAGAGCAACAACCCACCATTTCACATCTAGTTATATAATACCCATCAGTCATGAATTTTTCTTTTTGTAAAAATTAGACTTCCTCAAAATAAACTAAAATCTTTTAGTAAGGCATACCAATATTTTAGTGTAATGAGAGATTACTTACCTTTTTCATTACATGTAGGATATTGAAATTTAGATCTACTACACCATACTTGAAATGGAGTTTCTGGATCCATCACATAGCCCGTTTTACATTCAAACTCAATGAAATTTGCTGTCACCGGCCTCAATTCTGTTTCCCTGCTCCATTTTGGCTTAATATTCTTTTTTTCCATTTCTTTTGGGTATGCTGTACATGGCTCTGGAAACAGAAAAATGGAACATAAAATGTACATCTGTATCTGTTACTGGCAATTTAATTCACAGTTCCTGTATTGAGACTAATCGTGCCCCAAATGTTTGCAAAGTGAAATAAAATAGGAAAACATTTTCAGATAAGATTTGAAATGTAAAGGAGAGAGAAGCTGAAAGAAGCAGAAAGAAGTCTACAGAAGGTAGCTTTCACATCAACAGAGATAATATTGTGGAAAGGATCAACAGGGGAGAAGAAGGGAGAGAAACAGGGTTAGGTTCTATTTTGCAGTCTGGTGTCTGTGCCACTCAGGTGATGTAAGTGGGCCAGAACACAACCGTAGCTGGCCAACAGAATTAAGAAAGATACTGTTTGCTGGTATAAAGCTGGCAGACCTCACTCCACATTATCTTCATTGGCCAGCCCGCCTCATACGGATGCATGAACTGTTTGCTTTTGATCCCATAATGCTAGGTGTCATTTCTCACAGCACTTTACAAGAGGTGATGTGGAAATTGCTACAATGATATAGGTGTAAGCAAGGTCTGAGTGTCAAGCAAGGTTGGAGTGCTCTCCCCCTGCTCAGTCAATTGTAAGGGGACAACTTATTTGCACAGACTTTCTATTTGTCTGAGTAGGACTCAGCACAATTTTACTGTTTATGGATAAATCCACCCAGGTGCTGGGCATGATCGGAAAGTGTTAGCATGGTTAGTTTGGGTTACAAATCCCTTTGGTCTTAACTGAGGGGACAATGAAATGTTGTCCTTGGTTATATTTTCTCCTTTAATGGTATGAACTTTATTTTGCCTGTTCTGATGAAAATTCACTGTTGCCTAAACAGAGCTCGAAGGAGTGGCAGAGCCAGCATGCTCAGCATTGTAAAGCAAGCAGACAGGGATTGAAAGGGTCCCAGCTGAGCCCTAAGAAAGGGTTAGCCTTAGGCACAGGTTAACCCAGGGATTTCCAATTCTGGCCGTGGGCCAAAACTGTCCTGCGGGGCTTTTTCAAGCGGCCCGCACTCTCCTGCCACTGTCTGGGAGCCGGGAGCCAGGTCCCACACGTAGCCCATACTGGCACTTCTTGGCTGGTCCTGGGCAGGGTTGGTCCAAGGGTTTTTGATGAACTATGGCTTTGGCACCCCGCTCTCCCCACTTGTTATAAGAGATAACATATTAATATATTTTTTAAATAAAGAAAAAAATCGCTTTTGTCTAATCTGGCACCCCCTAAAGCCTAGTGGCCTAGACCACTGCCTAGTTCACCTAAACGGTTGGCCGGCCTGGTCCTGGGACCCAGGCTGTGGCTGCTAGTCATGTGCCATGGGTCTGGCATGCAGCTGGAAGCAGGAGCCAGGCAGCTGCTGCTGCTCATTCCTTTTGCCCAGTCCCAGTTCTCTCAGCAACCCATCATACCGACGGAGCAGGGACTCAGAAATCGTGCCCACCTTCCAGACAGAAATTTGAGTGGTCTGATGTTACTGGTGACCACTAACTCGAAGATAGAAATCGACACGTTAGCTTCTAGCTTACAGCCACAGAAATCACATTAGATTAGAGTGGCATGAAATGAAGTGCTTTTAAGAGTTTGATTTTTTTTTAATTTTAAAATTTTAATTTTTAAAGTTGTTTTTAATTTTAAAAATTAAATGTAACATTTTAAATTTGCTTTTCACTAAATAAATGTTTTTCAACCTTAAATATTTTAATTACAATTTAATTTAAATGTGGTTAATTAAATTAATTTAAATTACTTAATTTTAATGGACATTTAATAGTACTTAATTATATTTTAATTTAATTTTAATTAAGTAAAATAGACTGATGGCCCTTAAGGGCTATATAACTTATGTTTGTGGCCTTGAGTCAAAAAGGTTGGGAACCACTGGGTTAATCCTTTCCTCCCGTTTTTCTGAGTGAAGCAGAAACATTGCTCCTGTGTCAGCAGAAAAGCTTTTCCATGAGCTGAAGTCACAAAAAAACCTTAACCGAGAGCAGAGAGAAGCCTTGAAGGTTGGATGATGCAAACCAGTGGCTGGCACTAGCAGATGGTGGGAGCCAGCCAATGAGGATTCACTGAGGCCCAGATGTGGCAGGAGGCAGCGGCAGAGTGAGCCTGATCAAGCCCATGTTACAAAGAGTCTGCAGGAGGGGACTGGCTAAGGGTCCCCCTCAAGAGACAGATACTGCAACTATGACAGTCAGTAAAGGGGAAAGTGAGGCCAGAGAAGTGAAGGATATGCCCCACATACTCTGGGGTGTGGTAGGTTCTGCTCATTGTATTTATGAATTCTGCATTGTATTGATTTCTTAAACCAGTGCTGTTTTGACATCCCCCTCCTCTTATTAAAAGATTTGTATTCTACACTCAGACTGTGTGCCTCTGCCAGGGGAAGAATTGCTGTCACGGGATGCACCCCCCTGCACGCTTAGGGTATGATTGCAGTGTAAGTGTATGCTTTAACGTAAGATGTGCCACACAAGGTCCTTTTGGAAGGCTCATAACATAATCCATGCCAGGGGTCTCAAACTCAAATCACCACTAGGGCCACATAAGGACTAGGATATTCATCCAAGGGCCACATCACTGAAATCTTTTCATACAACAGTTTTTAAAACCCTGATGGGCCATCAGTTTATTTAATTAAATTTAAATATAAAATTAATCAATTGAATTCAAAGTGATTGTAAATAAAATTAATTCATTGGGTTTAATTTATTGAATTTGAATGAATTTTTAATTAAAATTTCAAAAAGGTTTTTAATTAAACAATTTTTTAAAGAAAGAAAGAAAGAAAGAAAGAAAGAAAGAAAGAAAGAAAGAAAGAAAGAAGGGACCGGTCAGAGCGATGGCGGCCAGCTGTGACCCCGGCAGGGCTGTTGATCCGGGGTCCGGCCAACCCCTGTGGCCTGCTGCAGTCCCCACCGGGCCTGCAGCTCCTGCTGAGTCTAAAAATCCATCGCCCAGCTGGTGGTGGTGGCCTTTTGTGGCCCACGTTGGAGCCAGGACTGGCGATCCAGGTCCAGCCAGCTCCAGTGACTTGCTGCTGCCCCACTAGAACAGAGGCCGGCGATTTGGGACCGGGCCACAGGCCGGCAGCGGCAGGAGCCTGATTTGGCCCTGGATAGCCACCTGGAAGCTGGATCAGGCCCCTCCCTGGTGGCCGAATTGGCCCCAGGGGTGGGCTCGGACCCAGGACCTGAACCTATTTTGGGGGCAGCAATGCCCCTGTAGTGGCTGGCTCCTCACCGGATGCCCGGCAGTGGCTGCCAAGGCCCCTGGAGGGAAAGGCAGGGCAGAGGGTGCGATCCAGAAGGAAGCACTGCACTGCTGACATGCCATTAGCAGGATCCTGGGTGGGAGTCAGGCGGCCACAGCCCAGCTACTGGCTCCCACCAAGTGGAGACGTGGCCACTTGAAAAGCCAGCCAGAGGTTGGGAACTCCTGAACTCTGGATATTGTTGTGGGCCGCAGGAGGTAACTCCATGGGGTGCATGTGGGCCACAGGCCAAGTGTTTGAGACTCCTATGCTACACGATTGTTACGATAGCATGTTTTTGCAGCATCATACATGTGTACCTATGTGAAACATGTTGCCATGCATTTGATATGGCTCAGGATAGGGGGAAGAGCAATGGAGCTGTCTTTGCTCATGTGCATTGTGAAGAAGTGCAGCCCAGAAAGGGGGAGAATGAGCAGCGGGTTTGAAAAAGGAAAAACTTGGGACTGGTTGGGGCTTTTTGCTAGAGAAACTCTATCTTGACACATCTCCATCTATAAGAAACTTTTTAAGGACTGGGCCCTTCCCATGGAGGGGCAGAGAATGGCTGGACACCCTCATAACCGAATTTGAGTGATGAGCTGAGCATAATTGTAGCAGTGGTTTTAGGTTAGATTGCAATTTGTCTTTTGTTTAGTTGTGGTAACTCCTTGACTGATGATTGATTGGCTGTGTATTGATTTATTATATACTCTCTTAAAATCATGTGTTAATCAAGAAACTAGTGTTTGTTTTATCTCAAGCTGTATGGGTTTTAAAGAGAGAGTATGACTATGTGGATGCTTAATTTGGAGCAAGGGTTGATGGGATATCACTTTCTTTGTTAAAGTGACCGACTGGTGTATATGAGCCTGCAGAGATGTGGGAAGGGTCCCGGTGTGGCATCTGGGGGCTGAGGGTGCTCACTGGAGGACCATCACCTGAGTGGCTAGTGAGTGCACATCCACTACCTGGGACTGATTACATGCAGGAGGCTGGTGTGGGCATACCCACAAGTGGGTGCCCACATAGCAAAGCTGGTTAAATCAGGGTCCAGAAGTGGGTGATCGGAGAGGCACAATGGCAAACTACACCAGATTACATGAGCAGGGAGAATGTCACAATTGCCTTTTAGGGTGCCCAGGGCAGTGCATGATTTCCCAGGACACTAGATCGGGCCTCAAGAAGGTTTGGTTTTGTAGCATTGACAAACCCCTAGATATCAAACCTGGCACTTTGCTGCTGCCTGCTTTGCTTGATGAAAGGTCTACATAGGAACAATCAAAATATGAGATGGAGATCAGCAATTATAACTCTTCTTTAACAAAAACAGGAGCACTCAAATTATATAAGACAAAACATAGGATTTTCACAGCTATATTGTGCTGGAAGTTGGGTAGCTCACAGTAAGCACCTCTTTGATCAATATGCAGTCACAGAGCCCAGTGAAGTTGATTGGCGTGATAGCCATCTTTCATTCAGGATACATGAGAAAGTAGTTACATGTTCCTTTGTCTGATGACAGCTGAAACAATGATAACCAGTTCCCACGGATTAGATCACAGGGAAGGGCTAGGCACTAGCTAGAGCAATTCTGGTTGAGTGGTTTCTCTGGGGCTTAAATGGTGGAGCTGCATGTGTGTCTGAATCAGAAGCAAACAGAAAGCTGCCAAGAGCCAGCAGACAGCAAGAGAAACATGGTCCTTATAGAAATCCAAAAGAGACTTGTGTTACAGAGTTCTGTAAAGGCATGCTTAGAATTGTGAGCAAGAAAACCGCCTCCTGTTTGATCCTACTGGCTATATCTACACTGGCAATTTAAGTTGTTAAATTAGGCTACGTCCACACTACTTTCATTAAGTCGACATAAGAAATTCCTTAAGTCGACTTAATGAAAGCTAAAGTTGACTGAATAACTACCACTCATTAGAAAGACAACAGAATCCTGTGGCACTTTTAAAGACTAACAGATTTATTTATCGCATGAGCTTTCGTGGGAGAAGATCCCACTTCGTCAGACGCTTTGAAGATAGGAAAGTTACAGAGTGG
Source organism: Pelusios castaneus (assembly GCA_007922175.1). Lineage (NCBI taxonomy): Eukaryota > Metazoa > Chordata > Testudines > Pelomedusidae > Pelusios > Pelusios castaneus. Next base: position 14,842,787 of record ML685794.1, on the reverse strand, counting down.
GAGGAAATTAAATGCAGGGGAGTGTATGACATAGCATCAGGTCAGGCTGTAACAGCAAATCAAAATAGATGTTAGGATTCAAAACACTGGGGAACAGCACATAGAGGAGGGGGAGGTCAAATCACTAGTTGTAATGCGAGAAAAATCCATAGTCCCTGTTTAACCCCAAGACAACTGAGTCAAATTTGCATATAAGTTCGAGTTCTGCAGTCTCTCTTTGAAGCTGTGATTTGTTATTCATCTGTTTCAACACAGCTATTAACAAGTCGTCAAGGGAGTGAGCAGGGAGATTGAAGTGTTCCCCTACAGGTTTTGCAGTGTTGCAATTTCTGATGTCAGATTTGTGTCCATTGATTCTTTGGCGCAGAGACTGTCCTGTCTGTCCAATATACAAGGCAGAGGGGCATTTCCGGCACATGATGGCATAAATCACATTGGTGGATGAGCAGGTGAACGAGCCCTTGATGGAGTAGGTGGCTTGATTAGGCCCTGTGATGGTGTCATCAGTGTAGATATGAGGGCAAAGTTGGCAGCGTGTTTTGAGCAGGAGAACGAGCCCTTGATGGAGTAGGAATACCACTCATTAGGTTGACTTAAGCCTCCTTAGGTCGACCTAACCCTTCCTTAGGTCGACCTAAACCCAGTGTGGACGCCTAAGTCCACTTTGTTAAGTTGACCTAAGGGCAGTCAGGTCAACTTAACCAAGTGGACTAAGTAGACTTAAAGTGTTGCCACTTGGTAAGTCGACTTTAATAAGGTTGATTTTAAGTCGATTTTATTAAAGTCGACTTAACAAAAGTCGACTTATCTTTTCTAGTGTACACATAGACACTGTGTTCAATGAAACAGGAATTTATGTACAATCTTTAAGAACACCAAAGACTGTGTCCTGGAAACACCTGATTTTACACCAATATTTTCCACCCAACACAAAAGAGTAAGGTGGAAGAACCTGAATTTAGCTAATCATTTAGGGGGAAATGGCTAAGCCACAGAAAGGACTGAAAGATGACATACAGTCTAAGATAAAATTTTTTGTGGAGTAGCAGCTACCAAATGACTGGGGAACTGAGAAGTTAGCAGTAATGTCAACACTCTGGAATGGCAAGGCAGAAAACTGAAGTAACAAACAAATGAACGCTCATGAATCTGAAGGTTTCCCTGAAAGTAGAGGAGATCAGGAAAACCTTGCCCAAATTTGAACTTGTTCACCGTTATAGTTGATGCAAAGATTTACCCTCAGAGGGAAATCAAGAATGCAGATCACAATGGAAATGAACTGCCTAGTTGTGTAGTTAGGCCAGGCAGAGAAGTCAGGTAAGATAAGACACTTGCAAATCTTTTCTTCTCTATTTGTAACCCACAAAGGCCCAGATGTGAGATGGTCATTATCTCAACTCACTTATTAATCTGATCACTTTTCTTGCAATCTGTATCTTTTACCCATCATTTCTCTTCTCTATGGAGTTCATAAGCTGTCCAAGAGAGCTACCCATCGTTTCACCTCTGTTTATATGTTTATATCAGCCTTTTTTTTCTTTTGAAAATCTTAGAATTCCTCTGTATAAACTAAAATCTTTTAGTAAGACATACCAATATTTTAAGTCAATGGGAGATTACTTACTTTCTCTACACCTAGGATATACAAATTTCCCTTCTTCACACTGTACGGTAAATTGAGACAGTCTTTGATCAGGCACATATTCACTTTCACATTCAAATTCAATGAATTCTCCATGCACGGGGCCCAGTTTTGTTTTTCTGCTCCCTTTTGGCTTAATATTATGTTTCTCCATATCTTCTGGGTATGCTGTACATGGCTCTGGAAACAGAAAAAAATATAATGTAATATGTAAATTTGGACCTGTTACTGAAAACTTGATTCACAGTACCTGTATTAAGATTCATCCTGCCCAAATGTTTACACAGTGAAATAAAACAGGGAAATATTTTCAGATAAGATTTGGAATGTAAAAGAGAGAAGGTAAGTTTGAGAGACTAGAAGAAATGCTAGAGAAGGAAGATTTTCCCTTAACAGGGCTGATATTGTAGAAGGGACCCGGGGAGAAAAAGAGAATAGAAAGACAGGGTTAGGCCCAGTTTAAACCGCTGGCAAATTTTGATGGAAGTCGACGGCAGTTACACAAATTACCCAGAGGAGCTTGTGTAATTCCTGTCAACTTCTTATCTTTTCTTCTGTGCACTGTCTTCACAGTGCTATGTTGATGGGAAATGCATTTCCATTGATTCAGCACTGTCCCACCTGAGGGGGTGATTTTATTAGATCGCCTTTCAGATTGCTTAAGCATTTCTTTACCAACCACTCAATTGATCTGAAAAAAATCCATCTGATGGCCGAGAATTTCCTGCCAGCAGTGAAGAGTTATCGTAAGATTCTATTTTGCAGTCTGGTCTCTGTGCCATTCACTTGATGCAAATGGGTCAGAATACAGCCATAGCTGGCCAATAGAATACTCACCTTGCAGAAAAATACTCTTTGCTGGTATAAAGCTGGAAGATCTAAGTCCATATTATTTTTATAAGTCACCCTTCTTCCTATGAATGCATAGATTATTTGCTTTTGTTCTCATAATGCTATAAGTAGGTTTCATTTCTCACTGCACTTTACAAGAGAGGTGTGGGAATTGCTACTACGATATAGGAACAATCATAATATGAAAATAAGATCAGCAATCATAAATCTTCTTTAACAGAAGACAAGAGCATGAAAATTATACAAGACAAAACATGTTTCCATCAATAGGTTTTTGATAGCCATAATGGGCTGGAAGTTGGATAACTTGCAGTAGTACATCTTTCATCAAGCATTCACATAGCCTGGTGAAGCTGATTGGCATGATAGCCCTCCTTTTTTTAGGTTCCATGAGAAAGTAGTTATACATCCCTTTGTTTAGTGATAGCTGAAACAACGACAACCAGTGCCCATTGACTAGATCACAGGCAAGGCCTAGGCAAAGACTGGGGCAACTCTGGTTGAGTGGTTTCTCTGGGGCTTAAATGGTGGAACTGCATGTGTGTCTGAATCAGAAGCAACCAGAAAGCTGCCAAGAGCTAGCAGACAGCAGGAGAACCATGGCCCTGGGAGAAATCCAAAAGAGATTTGTCTGACAGAGTTCTGTAAAGGCATGCTTAGAATTGAGAGCAAGGAAACTGTTCCCTGTTTAATCCCACTGTGTTCAATGAAACAGAAATTTATGTATGATCTTTGTAAACACTAAAGTGTGTATCCTGGAAATACATGACACTAAACCAATATCTTCTACCCAACACAAAATAAAGTGGAAGAATCTGAATTCAACTAATTGCTTAGGAAAAAAATGGCTAAGTCAAAGATGGGCAAAAGGAACAAGATCTGAAACAGGAATTGGAGACTTTGCCAAAGGTATTGAAACAACAGTGGCAGGTTTCCCAGAAAGGTCTGAGAGATGACCTGCAGTCTAAGATAATCTTTTTTGTGAAGCGGCAGCCACCAAGTGGTTGGGGTGATTGAGAAGACCACCAGTATTACCATTAATCTGGAAAGGCAAGACAGATCATTGAGATGACCAACAAACAGGCTGTCATAACCTAGGTTTCCCAGAAACTAGAGATTGGGAAAACTTTGTCCAAGTGGGAATTTGTTCATAGTGATAGTGAAGCAAGGATTTAGGAGCCAACTATTGCCCTTAGAGGGAAATCAAAGGAGTGCAGACCACCAAGGAAATCATAGAATCTTAGGGTTGGAAGGGACTTCATGAGGTCATCTAGTCCAACCCCCTGCTAAAACCCCCTCTCCCAGTAAATCATCCCAGCCAGGGTTTTGTCTAACTGTGCCTTAAATCATCTGCCTGGATGAGTAATTAGCTTAGGTAGAGAAATTGGTAAGATAAAACACTTGCAAAACTTTTCTTCTCTGTTTGTAACCCACAATGGCCCAGATGTGAGAAAATCATTGTCTCAACTCATTCATTTTTTTAAAGTCCTAGAATTCCTGTATATAAACTAAGTTTAATTGGAGATTACCTACCTCTTATTTTACATTTAGGATATGCCAATTTCCCCTCCACACACCGCACTCTAAATGGAGGAGATTTTGGATCCCTTGCATATTCTTCTTTACATTCAAATTCAATGTAGTCTCCACTTTTAGAGTACAATTTTGCGTCCTGTTTCCATCTCAGCTTAATATTGTTATTATCCATATCTTCTGGGGATGCTGTGCATGGCTCTGCAAACAGAAAAATTAAATGTAATATGTACCTTGGGATTGGCTCTGAAAACTTTATTCACAGTAACTGCCCCAAATGTTTTCACAGTGAAATAAAAGAGGAAAATATTTTTCATATCAGATCTGAAAAATAAAAGCAAGGGGGGTAACGTTCAGAGAACTAGAAGGAAGTCTAGAGAAGGAAGCTTTTAAGCAACAGGGGTGATACTCTGGGAATGATGAGAGCAGGCGTCAGGGAGAAGAGAGGGTTAGATTCTATTTTGTAATCTGGTTCCTTTGTGCCTCTCAGCTAATGGAAGTGGACCAGAACCTAGCCATAGCTAGCTAACAGAATACTCACCTTGCAGAAATATACTGTTTGGTGGTATAAAACTGGCAGATTATACTCCCCACTCCCTGCATACAGGTGACATGGCAGGATAGAAAGGGGACATAGCAGGTTACTCCTGAGTTGTGAAGTTAGGACCATGATACATTGGGACACAGTAGCCCACATGATCAGTTCACCACAATTTAAGAGCCCATGGAGGCAGTTACACAGCTCGGGATCACTGCATCCCAGTGTACCTGACACCAGCCCTCACACTCTCAACACATAGAGGTTGGAGAGAGGTGCTGTAGAGTAGGCTCTGTTAGATTTATGCCAGTTAGAGTTCCCTACAGGCAAAGGTGGAATTCTCCGTTGCTCATGCCAGCATCGTATCTACTTCTAGAACTTATGAGAATGACCAATAATTATCAGGCTTTTCCACTAGACACTGAATAAAATTCAAAGGATCCTCTGAAGTTGTACCTGTTGACTTCATTATAATGGGTTTTTACAAGAGAGATTATTATTTAGTGGAGATATTATTTTGGGGGTGTATTCAAAATGCTTATAATGGAGTTGGTGTGTGCCATTTTTTTGATCCTTTCTTTTGAAAAGTCTGCACTGATGTCCCTATAACAATGTGAGCCTTCCCCTAGTATATTCTAGTGTAAAATAGGAGCAACTCAATTGAAGATAATGGAATTAATCTGGTATTACATCAGTATAAGTGGCTTTAGATTTGGGCCCACTATATGAAAAACACAACTGTATAACTCCTCATAGTTCTTTTTTCATATAATGCATATTTGTACCTACCTAAGCAAATTGGTGGGTCTGTCCATTGGCCAGAATCACACGTAACAAATTCGGATCCCTTCATTACATGAAAACTTTGGCATTTGTATTTCACTGTTGAACGTGGTGAATATTCTGCCAATGGGAAGTCAACCGTGTCTCCATTATTAAGAGCAGGTGGCGGCCCACACTTTCCAGCAGCCTCTAAAAGTAAGTATATAAATAGTGAATATAGACATTAGTGGTTACTGTAAAATCCTGTGTGATCAAAAATACTACACAACAGCAATATCAATGTACTCTGAGCAGGGAACAATCCAAGAGAGAAAATGAATGAAAATAATTCTGCTATTGGTACTGAATGCAAACTACTAAAAGGTATGGCTTTAAAATCAAAGCACTATGATATATGTCCATTAACAATTTACAGTATTGAACAGATAGCATTGACTGAATGGCAGGAAACAAAATGAGAGGCAATGGCCCAACTTATCACCTCCCAAGACTCATGTGGACCAGGCAACCTGCTTTTTGTCTTCGAAAAGTGCATCCATGTGCGCAATGCCTGCTTTCTCCATGACCATACCACTATGTAGGGTGTTTTATGCAATTAGCACTTATCTCAGAGTATTGTGAATGATGACATTCCCATGGAATCAGAATAATGATTGAAAATGAGAGTAAAATAATAAGAGAATGCAGGTAGAGAAGTGGACTGTAAAATACAGAATAATGCTGCAGACATAAATGGGGGGTAAAATGTACAATAAAGAAACAACACATATAAATGAAATGAAGAGAGCAAGGAAAGAAAAATTAACTAACTGCATATAAAATATTTTTCTAAAATGAGAGGATGAATGTTAACACACATTCAAAACATTTTATTCTGTCATTATAAATTAATACATTTCTAAATAATGGCATTAAAATGATTTTTCTCCAAAATACTTTTTAAAATTCTTGTCAATAGCACTTTGAACACATGTTTATTAGTTGATTTCAAGATGGCTGCCTGAGCTTAAATTTAATGTGAACAATGAGAGCCGGGGTGGGCCATAAAACAGAAGTGTGAATTGAAATCTGCCAAAAATCCCATGAGTGATAAGAAGATTACTCCTCTGTTCAGAAACTGAGGTGTGTTGAGACTGTGGCTCGGCGGGTGGTCTCCTTCAGGTGTTGGTGCATCCCTGTGCTTTGAGTGGAGAATTTCAGCAGCAGTGCTCATCTGTGTCGCAAATGCGCTGTCTCCATCTCACACTGCTCTTGGCCCCTATCTGGCCCATGACCAGACCCCTCTCAGTTCTTTTGCCACCACAGATTGAACTTCAAAATGGAAGGACGTAGAGTGGGTAGTAGAGTACCCAGAGGAACGTCACCTTGAAAAACCTCAGTTACTGCACAGGGCGACTATCCTTCTCCCCTTCTTTGACGAATGTCCCTGGGGGTGCTCCACTTAGGATGACTGCAAGCAGTGCCCCTCGGTGGATGGAAGGGACTTTGGATTTGTGTGGGTAACTGATGATAGTAAAATTCCAAAGGGGTAGCCGTGTTAGTCTATTGTAGAAAGACAACAGAGTCTTGTGGCACTTTTAAAGACTAACAGATTTATTAATCGCATGAGCTTTCGTGGGAGAAAATCCCACTTCGTCAGACGCTTTGAAGATAGGAAAGTTAGAGAGTGGGAGGAAATTAAATGCAGGGGAGTGTATGAGATAGCATCAGGTCAGGCTGTAACAGCAAATCAAAATAGATGTTAGGATTCAAAACACTGGGGAACAGCACATAGAGGAGGGGGAGGTCAATTCACTTGATGTAATGCGAGAAAAATCCATAGTCCCTGTTTAACCCCAAGACAACTGAGTCAAATTTGCATATAAATTCGAGTTCTGCAGACTCTCTTTGAAGCTGTGATTTGTTATTCATCTGTTTCAACACAGCTATTAACAAGTCGTCAAGGGAGTGAGCAGGGAGATTGAAGTGTTCCCCTACAGGTTTTGCAGTGTTGCAATTTCTGATGTCAGATTTGTGTCCATTGATTCTTTGGCGCAGAGACTGTCCTGTCTGTCCAATATACAAGGCAGAGGGGCATTTCCGGCACATGATGGCATAAATCACATTGGTGGATGAGCAGATGAACGAACCCTTGATGGAGTAGGTGGCAGGATTAGGCCCTGTGATGGTGTCATCAGTGTAGATATGAGGGCAAAGTTGGCAGCGTGGTCTGCTGCAGGGCTGTGTTCCTGCTTTAGTGTTTCTGCTCTGTGATCTGTAGTTGCTGGTAAGTATCCTTTTAAGATTAGGGGGCTGTCTGAAAGCAAGGAGAGGTCTGTCTCCCAAGGCTTGAGAGAGTGAGGGATCATCTTGTAAAATAGGCTGTAGATTTTTGATGATGTGTTGAAGAGGTCTGGCTTGGGGGTTGTAGGTGATGACCAGTGGCGTTCTGTTGTTGTTTTTCATGGGCTTCTCCTGCAGTAGTTGACTTCTGGGTACCCGTCTGGCTCTGTCAATTTGTTTCTTCACTTCTGCGGGTTTGTACTGTAGTTTTAAGAATGCCTGGTAGAGATCCTGAAGGTGTCTGTCTCTGTCTAAAGGGTCAGAGCAAATGTGGTTATATCTTAGGGCTTGACTGTACACAATGGATCGTGTGGTGCGTCGAGGATGGAAGCTCGAGGGATGTAGGTAACTATACCGATCAGTAGGTTTGCGATATAGGGAGGTCTTTATGTGCCCATCGCTAATTTGCACTGTAATGTCCAGAAAGTGGATCTCTTGTGTGGAGTGTTCCAGGCTAAGTTTGATTGTGTTGTGGAAATTGTTGAAATCTCTATGGAAATCTTCAAGGGCATCTTTACCTTGGGTCCAGATGATGAAGATGTCATCAATATAGCATAGGTAAAGTAGGGGTGCTTTGGGATGAGACATGAGGAAACGTTGTTCTAAATCGGCCATAAAGATGTTGGCATATTGTGGGGCCATGCGGGTACCCATGGCAGTGCCACTGACTTGAAGGTATAGATCATCTTCAAATCTGAAATGGTTGTGGGTGAGTACAAAGTCACAGAGGTCAGCCACAAGTTTAGCTGTGTCATCATCCTGGATGGTTCTTCTAATAGCTTGTAATCCATCCTTGTGGGGAATGTTAGTGTAAAGAGCCTCTACATCCATAGTGGCTAGGATGGTATTTTCTGGAAGACCATCAATGGATTGGATTTTTCTCAGGAAATCTGTAGTGTCTCTCAGATAGCTAGGTGTGTTGATAGCATAGTAAGGCAGTGGTCTCCAACCTTTCACCAGCAGATGGCACAATGGTCATAGGTTTTAACTGCAACTACTGTTCAGAAGTAGCTCACAATCAACAGCAGGCTGGAGGTCATTATAGTAAAGAATATCCTCCCAATGCATCCAATCTCGGGCTCTGATCTGTTGCATGGTATCTCGTAAAAATGTGCAACCATGGAGGTGGCCACTTTACATAAGCCCATGATTGGAACATTATTGAGAGAGATTACTGAGGTTGACAATGATCTAGTAGAGTGGGTTCAGATCCCAAATCTGGGTTTTATATCTTACTGTTTGTAGGAAAGGCAGATGCATCCAGAAATCCATTTAGACAGTTTCTGCTTGGAAATGGAGGAACCTTTATATCATTCTGAAGTTGAAATAAAATATTTCAATTACTTTTTTAAGATCTTGGTTCTCTCAAAGTTGAATGCTAGTCCAGAGTGTGTAATGACTCCTATTTGCTTCTATGCGGTTTGGGGAAGAATGAGGAAATATGAATTAGTTTGTTCAAGTGGAAAGAGGAGGGTACTTCAGGTAAAAACTAAGAATACGCTCTTAAGGTGACCTTGTCCTTGAAAAACATGGTGTATGGTTGGTGCACCATATCTCAATATGCAATCTCAATAGCAGGGAGATAGGAGGAAATGCATACTATAGAGGTGTGTCCCATTTGAGGAGAAAGGCATTGCCCAAGGATCAGAATTGTTGGCATTTGAAATTCTGGGATGTCACAAAGATGTCTATGGATGGATAACCTCCATGTTTGAATATATTCTGTAGAACTCTGTTATTTAGCTTCCACTTGTGGCCCTGACAGAATTCCTGATTCAGTGTATCTGCTGTGGTGTTCTGACACCCTGAGAGATACATGTCTGATATGTTGACATTGTGTCAGATAAACTAGTTCCAAGTTTCATGACTTTAGTGCATAGGAAGAGAGACCTTGCCCCTCATTAGTTTATATGAAAGATACAGGCAATGTTGTCCACCATTACCCGTATAGTTTTGTTCCTGATCAATGGCAGGAAGTACAAGCAGCAGTGCAAATTGCACACAATACCAGGATATTTATGTGTAACAGTACTTCAGGGAGAGCACCAATTGCTCTGAGTTGTATGGTGCTCTGGATGGACTCGCCAGCATATCAAGTAGGCATTAGTTGTGAGATTCATTGAAGGTGGAGCTGTGTAAAAGGGACTCCCAAACAGACATGTTTGGGTTGTGTCCACAAGTGCACCTCTTTGACTTTGAGAAGTATTATGAGCTATCTCTTTAGGATGTGTTTCTGTCATATGTAGCTAGCCTTGGAGACAGGTATGGTTCTTAGTCAGCCCTAGAGGCAGTGAATGTGAAGATGCATGTCTTGTATCATAAATTTGGTTGCTGATACATGACCTAATAGTTGGAGGCAGGTCCATGATGATATCTGTAAGCTATTCAGTATAGTGAAGACCAGATTGATTATAATGAGGCATCCAGTTGGTGGTAGTGACATTTTGGCCTCTGGAGCATCAAGGTCCAAATGAAGTCCAGACTCTACAGAGACGTCAACATTAATTTTGTATATTTATTTGTAATATCAGCCACCTTGTGTGTAAATCCAGTGGCATCTGACTGAGTGGGTCCTTTTCAGAGGCAGCCATCCAGATAAGGAATAATTGTCATTGTTTGTTCAGGAGTGCCACAGCTATAACGAGAACTTCAGAAAACATGTTTGGTGTTGTTGAAAGGACAAAGGGCAGAACTTTGTATTGATGATGTTCTGTCTAGAGAGTAAACCTGAGGAACGTCCTGTGCATGGGATGTATAGTTACATGAAAAGAGATGTCTTGGAGGTCGAGGACTGAAACCCAGTTTCCACTGTTCCAGTACTGGTATTATTATTGTTAATGTGACCATCCTGAGCTGTTGGCCCCTTATGAATTTGTTGAGTTTTCTGAGGTTTAGAATAGGCTCCATCCACCATTCTTTTTAAGTTAAGAAATAGTTGGAGTAAGAACCTTCCATCTGTATTGTGATAGAACTATTCCATGGTGCCCAGATGCAGTAGTTGATTTACTTTTTGCTGTAGAATGTGTTCATGACAGGAGTCCCTGGAGGGGGTTGGGGAATAAGAATGGGGTAGGGAGGATGGAGATGAATGGTGTCATATAGTCTGGATGGATGATTTCTAGAGCCCATTTGTCATGGTGATGGATTCCACACTGGTTAGAAAGGGGTCAACCAGTATAAAAAATGGGAATGGTTAGTGATGGTGTCAGCACTGAAGAATGGGGGAGATTTCTCAGACCCTTACTAAACCCTCATGATTGTTGTTCAGCAGATGGTTAGTGTGACTTTGATGACTGAATAAGAGGTTGATGATGCTTTGGAGGCATCCGTCTTTGCCTTTGTTTGTCATAGTACCTTAGTAATGTATATGTGACAAACATTTTATGCTGGGTAGGGTAGCATTTACCCTGTTCTCTTTCTGATGCAGGTGTATGTATATACTTTGGGAGTGAAGACTTGACCTGGAATATTTCAGAGTACAAGTGTTTTATCATTTTTTTCTGTGAAGAGCTTCTGACCATCAAAATGGAGATCCCCTGGGGTAGATTGTACCTCTTTAGGAAGCCATACAGGTGGAGTCACAAAGTCCGACAAGTAATTATGTCAGTAACTGTGGAGTGTTTGGCTTTATCAGTCACATCTAAAGACACCAATAAAGCAATTCTGGCTGGGAGTTGGCCAGCCAAAACTGTATATTTGAATTGGTTTCTTTTGTCCTCTGGTATGATATCAATAAATTCCGCAAGTTTGGAACAATTTGTGTGGCTGTATTTGCCATTAGAGGAGTGTAATTGTTCATCCAGAATTGATAAGTGGCTAATGAATAGACTTGCAGAGAAAGAGATCTAACTTTTCCCACCTTTTGTAATACAGAGTGGATCTGGGTTGTCTACCTCTACAGCACTGATCACTATGCTGTTTGGTGTGGGGTGAGAAAATAAGGCAGCCAGTCCTTTAGAAGGGGTGTAGTACTTTTTATCTGATTTCTTGCAGTTATATGGTATTCTAGCCAGTATGTGTTATATATTTGTAGTCTGCTCCATGGGTCTGTCACTAATGAGAAGCAAATTTTTGGTGGAGAATGTCCAGCAACTTGTGTTGGGTCTCTGGGTGCTATGCTAGAGAGATCAATAGAGTATCAGTGATTCTTTCAAAACTTCCTTGAAAATCCTTGAAATCATCTTGTGCTATCTGTGGTGGTAGAATTAAGTCCCCATCTAGGGATGAGGAAGAAATGTTAGTTGTTGCAGTTGTGTTCTTTTCCAGAGCTGCCACCTGTTATTCAAAGCTTTCCTCAGGGGGGCTTTAAAGTTGCAGTCCCTGAGGGTGATGAGGAGATCTCAGCCTCTTTCTCTCTGGGATTGGGAGGTCTGGGACACTCTCTCTGGTATGCTCTCAAGAGGTCCAAGTAGGACCATTGAATGGAGAATAGGTGGTGGCATCACTTGAACTCTGGTCCCTCCATTCTGTCTTCCTCCTTGCTACAGAATGGAGGGGCCAGAGATTCAAGTGGGCTGGCACCATGCCATGAGGTGCCAGAGAAACATTGGTGTGGAACAGAGGTGATTCTGGTGTCAGTGAGGACTGCATCGTGTAGAAAAGGTGAACTGTTGATGGTTTCAGTACCAAGGTGGTCAGTGCCAACAATGCTGTTGTAGGTACAGCTGTTGGTGACAACATCTGAGTGCTCTGTGCCAGTGTTCCCTCTAAGCTGCGCGGGCGCGCGGCCGCACAGCGGCCGTCGCACCCCCCGCGCAGCAGTGAGGGACCCCCGCGCAGCCCGGCAGCCCCCGCTGCTCCCGCCAATCCCCGGGGCCGCGGCTTTGCCGCGGCAGACCCAGCCTGCGCCCGGCCTCTGAGCTGGCCCTCCCTGCCCCCAGGGCGGGACAGGCAGGCTCAGGCTAGGGTCAGGAGTGTGGGCCTGCCCGCCTGCCCCATGCGGCCGGGGCAGCGGAGTGGCTGCGGCAGCAGCAGCGGTGGGATCCCGGGCTCCCACCCCCCGACCGCCTCGACTTCCCGGGGCCAGGGCCGGACTAATCCACAGCCCCGGCCTCCCAGCACGGGGCTGGGATCAGCCTCCGGGGCTCGGGTCTGGTCATCCCGTCTCCCCCCCCACCGGCGGCTTCCCAGGGCCACGGTAGGGTCCTTCCCCGCCGGCAGCCTTGGCTTGCTTTCTTTCTTTCTCTTTTCCTTATTTGTCTTCCTTTTTCTTTCCTTTTTTTCTTTCTCTTCTTTCCTTCCTTTTTCTTCTCTTCTTTCTTTCTTTCTTTCTTTCTTTCTTTCTTTCTTTCTTTCTTTC
>ML685794.1:14788401-14809818 GCA_007922175.1 Pelusios castaneus | reverse complement strand
GGGTCTGGGGAGAAGGGAGCAGGGGCTCCCCAGGACAAGGAAGCCACAGTGGCTCCCTTCTGCCAGGGAGCCATGTGGTGCTCCCTTGTCTCCCCTGCCCTAAGTCGACCAAGTCGACTTAGGGCATCTACATTGGCTAAGTCGACTTTAAAAAAGTCAACTTAGACATTAGTTTGAATTATAACAAGGTGTTATTAATTCTAACTAGTTTTTCCTTAATTCGACTTAAAGAGCACCTTAAGTCGAATTAAGGAAAGCCCAGTGTAGACGTGGATTAAATTAAGTCGACTTAAGCCTGCTTAAATCAACCTAATTTATAAGTGTAGCTACACGCTAAGAATGGAGAAAACCCTGGATGTGAATGGACTGGAGTGGTTCATTTCTGTCTAGCACAGAGGTTGGAAGGAACTGAAGTGATAAACAGCACGGCATACCCTTAGAGAGTTTTTCCCGTAGAATATGTGGAGATGCTGAGGAGATGGGTAGGAGAGATGCTTTAAAGGACGCTGCTTGGAAAAGGTTTTATTGTTAGGTACCATGAGGCAATGCAGAACCCTATACATGGAAACAGGCAGAGAAGAAAGAGTGAACTTCTAAAAGGATGAAAATGGAGATGTAAAGACCATATTTTTGAGCCCCTTACCTAGGCAAAACAGCCTTTCACTATAATGACAAAAAGGACAGAAAGGTGGAGGGAACTAAGCTATATATCATGACAAGTACATCCCTGTGAATTGAAATATGCTAAAAGGGCAGAGGGTAAGCACCATTTCTTTTTCTTTTGAAAACATATTTTAAATTACTTTTTATAGTAGCTTGCAGACAAGATTTCTCTTATCAATTTATCTTTTATTTTTGGCAAACACTGATTCCTTCCAATCCCATCTGTATTTAAAATGATCAGTGCTTGAGATAACTATTTCTTGTTTCTGCAACAGCATTCTCAGTGATGCCAGCCCATACATGAAAGAGTTTATTAAGTTATGCTCCGTGCTTCTCCTGAGCAGCAAGGGGCAAAACTTTGTGTGAGCACCTATTTTAATTCAGAGTAATCTGTTTAATCTGTTCTATGTGTCCAGCCCATTAGGGTGGTATTGAGTGCCCATAATAATAAAAACAACAAACGCTGTAAGAAAGGATTAACTACATTCTTTAAAGTTAGATCAAACCACTCACTTTACCTTCACATACAGGTTGTTTTGTCCATTTCCCAGCTTTACATGTAACAGTAGGTGATCCGATGGTAATAAAACCTGGATGGCATTTGTAACGTACTATTTCACCAGGCTTATAACTATCTTTCACTTTATCTTCAGTTTGGGCATCGAAAACATTTGGAACACCCTTACAAGAAGTTTCTGAAAAGATACACATATAAGATTAAAATGAGTGCAGCCTTCCAACAAGACACCTAATCTAATTAAGCCCATTGTAATAGTATATAACCACATAAAAACAGCTATTAAATAGAGATTGCAACCCACAAACATGCAACAAGCTTACATGGGCAATTAGATTTATAACGTGTGCACTCTCAAAAATCTGTCAGAAAATTAAAGAACTCTAAATTCACTAAGAACTCAGTTACTCTTGAAATTCGTTTTTTATCTGTATCTGAGACCAACAAGTGCAGTTGCATCTCTTTTTCTGGACATCTCATGCAATGCGTGATGTGTTCACTTCCTTTAACAGAACTTTGATGAAAATACATCTATCTATCTATGTAGATATTGATATGATTGCCATCAGCATAGTACACAAATACCTCCCACCCATTAATTGATTTATCCTCAAACCCATGGTCAAGAATACTACTATCTTCATTTTGCAGCTGGGAAACTGAGGTATGGAGTTTAAAAGACTTGCCCAAGACCACAGAGGGAACCTGTGGCAGGGCCAGAAACTGATTCCAGATCTCCTGAGCCATAGCTGGGAGTTTTAAAAAAATAATAACTACTTTAAATAAAAAGTCTCTGAAACCTTCACCCAGTTAGAAGCTCTCTAAAAAGCCTAAGCCAGGAAACTAAAATATCACAGCAAACTCAACAAATCCAGAGCATCATTCTTTCTGGTAATTTACCTTCCAGTTTAAGCTTATTGCCCTCTCCTCTAAATGAACCACTTTTGAAAATTCTACACAGTATAATTACCAACACATGTAGGAGCTGAAGTCCATTTTCCCATCTCACAAGTTATCTCAGGTGTTCCACGTAATTCGAACCCACTATTACAATGGTACGTTAATATAGTACCGTTCTGGTAAATCACTGGTTCTGATTGCTCCCTTAAATTCTGATTTTCTGGATTGAAAATCTCACCATTTTCTATGGGAAGTGGCTGAAAACATGCTTTTTCTTCTGTTTGAGGGGGAAAAAAAACTTGTTATGCCATATAGTCTAAAATTGAAAGAGAAAATTAACAGTAAAGTGAATTGAAAGTAAATTGTGATGATTTTTAAGGCTGGGGAATACTACAGAACTATATAGTCGCACAAAACATCATTTCTATTGCATCAAACCCCCCGAAACCCCAACTCATACTGATGGAATGTATTAAAAGCCTGTGAAATATGGTTCATTCATTTAAAGTACTGTAGCATATTTGGTGTCATGACCACATGCAGGCTAACGCATCCTTGGATGTATGAAGAAGGGAAATATGAAGTAGAAGCGGGGTTGCAGGAGTCTCTCTTACTTTGTCTACGCTAAAATTTTATACTTGATTTCCAGCACAAGTTTAGTTTCCCAAATAATTTTGTTTTCAGATTTCATTGGATTTATCTGGGTATATTGGGCTTAACAACAAAGATATATTTAAATACATTCAAAATTCAGTCTGATTAGCAATCAGAATATGAAAGGAGGAAATCCAAATTTCTCTCATTGGGTGCATCTACACTTGTAAATTAAGTCGACTTAAGCCTGCTTAAGTCGACTTAATTTATTCTGCGTCTACACTGGAGTTTCCTTAAATTGACCTAAGGAAAAGTAAAGTCGACTTTGTAAAACCTAGTTTTACATCGACTTTACAGCTTAAGTTGACTTCTTAAGTCGACGTCAGCAGTGTGGATGCCCTAAGTTGACTTGGTCAACTTAGGGCAGGGGGGACAAGGAAGCACCACATGGCTCCCTGGCAGAAGGGACCCACTGTGGCTCCCTTGTCCTGGGGAGCCCCTGCTCCCTTCTCCCCAGACCTGCAGCTTCACTGCCAGGGGAACAGCGGTCCTGGGGAGCAGCGCTCCCCAGCCAGGGCTCCAGCAGGAGGGGATCCCCTGCTGGAACCCTGGCTGGAGAGCTGGGGAGGCTGGTGGCTGGTCCCGGCAGACCCAGTTGGCTGTGCCGGGACCCAGAAGCTGCTCGCCGCTTCTCAGTCCTGGCAGAGCCAGCTGTGTGCAAGATGGCTCTACCAGGACCAAGAAGGCGCTCCTGGCTCATCCTGGTAAAGCCAGCCGGCTCATGGCTGGCTCTGCTGGGCCGAGGAGGGGGCAGGCGGCTCTCCCGGCTTCCTTCTTGCCGGGACCACTCGGTCTCTGCTAGGAGGGAGTGCAGGGCTCCCTTCGGCCAGGACCGCTCAGGTCCCGGTTAGGAGGGAGCCCCGTGCTCCCTCCTAGCCAGGACCGCACTCCAGCTCCCGGGAAGCATCACTCCGGGGCTTGCTGCCTGCGGAGCTGAGGCTCCAAAGGAGCCTCGCCTCCCCCTCGACCTAACTAGGAGACTTAGAGAATCTAGTGTAGACTCTCTAAGTCGGCTTAGTATGGCCCACCTTAAGTCGACTTAGGAGTCCTTTGTGGACTCTCTAAGTCGACTTAATAAGGTCGACTTAAAGTTGACTTAGTAAAGTCGACTTGGAAAAGTCGACGTAAATTCCCCAGTGTAGACATAGCCATTGAGTTATGCTGGGATTACAATCAGAATTTGATTGACTAACAGAAAACGGAAATCTCTTCTTTTGTAAGGAGGTTGTGTGAGGTCCACAGAAGCAATTAACAATGAACTAGAAATTGACATCGCAGCCACCAACTTGCAGTAGAAGAATTGGCTTTGATACTAAAATAATGCTGTCTGAAACTCAAACTGTCTGGCAGTATTGCAGAATGTAATTAGCTCTTTGATCTTGACAGTTTCATCAGCTCCTCCCACTCCACAAAGGTATCTTAAATCGAGAAAAAAAAATTGTGTTTAAATTTTAAAAATCTAAAATCTGACATACGTCTGCTGTTATGAGATTGTAGTTTTAAGTTTGTAAGGAGTGCCAGCCTTTACCTTCAGAAACTTAAATGTTTATAATCTCATGGACAACTTTGAAAAGAAGATTAAACTGTGTAAATATTCCCTCTTTTAAAGTTAGTAAATATCCTTCCCATCTTTAAAAAAACAAAACCAAACCAAAAAAAACCATGGGAAATTCAATTTTCCTCTAAAGAATCACTATTAAATTTCGTGGTTAAATTAAATTGTGAAAGAAATGTATTCTAATCTGTTTTTTAATTGCAAATATCAATACACAGCCTTAATTATGTTGTCACTACTTATACCTTCATAGTTTCTGCTATAATACTGTTTCTGAAACATTACCTTCTGAAACACTATCTTTATAGTGTCTGAAAATAAATGAATAATTAATAAATTAACTCCTATTTGCAAAGCACTCTCCTGGTAAGCATTACTGTGAATGGAGTTAAATTCATTTTTTTTGGCCAATTCAAATATTTTTAGAAATAATCCTCAATTTTTGCCAGTTTCCAGGAGAAACACCATTTGTCCCTCAGATGCAAATAAAAGAAAGGACAGGAGGAAAAGAAAAAGCAGGGTGGCCCATGTGTCTTCAGCATACTCAAATTTTCAAGACAAAATCCGTCCCCTCCTACCCAAAAAATCTGAAAGAGAGCAGGAAGGCTAGTAAACTCAGGAGGGCCAGACTGGAGAACACCATTAGCTGTTTGGTTTGGACCAGTGGTTCTCAGCCTTTTGTAGGTCATGACACGCTTGGTGTTATGTCACGACTGTACAGGACAAACCAGCCCACCTCCCCCAAGCTGAATTCAGCCATCTTCCTGGCTCTCTGAGACACATCTGTCACAGTGTGGCGACACAGTAATGTGTCCCAACACAGTGGTTGAGAACTACTGGTCTGGACAGTTTCCTCAGCTCCTCCCAGCTCACAAAATTACCTTAAATTGTGAGGAATAAGGAATCGCTTTTTTTTTTTTTTTTTACTTAAACCACAAAAAGACCTGAAAAATTACATGTATCTGATGTTATGCAATTACTTTGTTCATTTTATACTTTTCAACATTATTTCTTATGTATTGTTGATTTTTCTGCACTGAATGATTCTTGATGATTTCTTAACAAAATTTGTGAACACAAACTACCACAGTGAGTAAGGATCTAACAGTGATAAAGTAGTTGTCCTGTTGCTTATGTTTGTACATTTCTTCTGACTGATCCAGTTAAACAAAGAAAAATAAAACCTCCTACTGACCAATACAACGTGGTGGTGATTGCCACTTCCCATTTTCACACATTATTTCTCTCACCCCTCGATGTTCAAAATTTTTCAGACATGTAAATGTTATTTTTTCACCATTCTCATAGTTTCTTGTGTCTGTTATGTTGATGGCGCCTGGTAGCTGAGGTGGAGGTGGGCATTTTAAGTTTGTCTCTTAAAAACAAAACAAAAAAGATATTTCAATTAGATCTCATGATTCAAAAGATGGTAAATGTAAATGTTCATCTCAAACCAGAACAGTTAATAATAAAAATGTGAGCATTTCATAGACCTTAATAGCTGTTCTCAACATTTAGTTAGCATCACAGTCATATTCCATTGAATCAAAGAACTGCTTTTTATCCCCAGTTAAGAAAACTGTGGGCTTTAAATCAAATATGTCATAATGGACTCTCACTGTGAGCAACTCTTCTTCCTGCCATAGCAGGACCATAATAAATGACCTCTACTGTAACTGACATTATGTTTCTAGTTAGTGCAGAAGCTAAGAAATGTTAATGGTCTAATCCAGTCTACTTCCTACATGATGTAACAGGTGGCATTGCACTGAGTAAACAGGTAGATTTGCCAGAGTAAGTTATGTGGCAGTCATACAAGAGATACAGACATTTTACTATGACACCGAGCTGAGCTATGCAGGGATGTCCCTGAATGAGTATAAAGACAAACAGGAAGAAACGGATGGGAAGAAAAGGTCAGCACCATAAGATCCACACATTGTGAATGTGGGACGGGTATATAAGTGACCATATAGCTTACTGCATGGTGTGGCCTAGGGGGAAAAAAGATTGTTCAGTAGATCTTTATCTAAACTGAGATCCATTATAATACATACACACAAGCAAGGTTAAAGGAATATTCAGATTGCAAAATTTAAGCTTTGAGAATTCAGGAAATCCCAGAATTAAGGTTGCCTATGAAATCTTAATTTGGCTTCCTTGGGTGCAGACATCATGGTACATTCTTTAGTTACATGTGCAGATACTTCCCCCCCCCCCCCCCCCGCATCACCACAGACTTCCTGTGTGACCTAGGGCCAGTCTCAATGTGTCTAAATTCCTCATCTGTAACATGGGGATAACAGAACTTCTCTACATCATGGTGCATTGTGATGAGTTCCTGTGATAAAGTAAATAATTGTTTAGTTAAAGGAAGTTCAGTAGATCTTGGACTTGGACTTTTTAAAGCATTTGACACAGTGACACCTGGGGAATTATGGAAGATGGGGTTACTACATACAGCGGATAAGGAATTGGTAAAAGGGGGAGTGCAATGTCTTGTGCTGAAATGTAAATTATTGGACTGAAGAGTGTTCAGTAGTGAGGTTCCTCAGTGATCAGTCTTGGTACTCATTTTATTCAACATTTTGATTAAAGATGTTGGCAAAAAAGTAAAAGTGTTTTAATGAAATGAGGTGATGATATCAAGTTGAGAGGCATAGACTCAGACCTAAACTCAGCAAAAGCCAATGTGAACATTTAGTCTGATCTCCTGCACAATGTAGGCCACAGCCTCCCCTACCCACTCCCTTAATAGATTCCTAGCCTATGACTGAGTTATTAAAGTCCTCAAATCATGGTTTAAAGACTTTAAGGTACAGCGAATACACCACCTGTGACCCATGCTATATGGGAAGGCAAAAAAATTCTAACCAACCAACCAAACAAAAACCCTCAGGACCTCTGCTAATCTGACATGGTGGAAAATTCCTTCCCAACCCCAAATAAGGCAATCAGCTAAACTTCAGCATGTGGCCAAGACTCACCAGCCTAGACATACAAGAAAGAGTTCTTAGTAGTAACTCGGAACCCACCCTATAAAATATTCCTATCATAAACTATTGGCATATTTACCATTAGTAGCCAAAGATCCATTAATTACTAGATTGACTGTCCCATCATGATATCCCCTGCATACATTTATCAAGCTCAGTTTTGAAGCAAGCAAGAATTTTTGCCCCCCACTGCTCCCCTTGAAAGGGTATTCCAGAACTACTTTCCTCTGATGGTTAGAAACCTACATCTAGTTTCAAGTCTAAACTTTCTGATAACCAGTTTATATCCATTTGTTTTTGTGTCCACAAAGGTGCTTAACTTACATAATTTATCTCCTTCCCTGGTACTTATTCAACTGATTAATTTATAGAGAGCAGTCAAAGCTCCCCTCAAACCATCTCTGGGTTAGGCTAAACAAGTGAAGCTCTTTGAGTTTCCTCTCAGAAGGCAGATTTTGCCATTACATGGATCATTCTAGAAGCCTTCTCTGCACCTGTTCCAGTTTGAATTCATCTTTCTGAAACATGGGAGACCTGAACTGCACATATTATTCCAGATGAAGTCTCACCAGTGCTTTGTATAACGGTAATAACTCCTCCCTACCTCTACTGGAAACAG
The DNA here is from genome assembly GCA_007922175.1 of Pelusios castaneus. Classification (NCBI taxonomy): domain Eukaryota; kingdom Metazoa; phylum Chordata; order Testudines; family Pelomedusidae; genus Pelusios; species Pelusios castaneus. The sequence continues at coordinate 14,801,914 of ML685794.1, read as the reverse complement.
AGGGGCCGCATTAGTCCCTTTCATGGCCACATCACATTGTTTTTAACCTGACGTAAATTGTTTACTGTGACATAGAGCTGAGCTACGCAGGGACATCCCTGAATGAGTATAAAGGAAGACAGGAAGAAAGAGGTAGTGTAACCTGGTATAATTTTTACCTATCATCAGTCCACCACCCATCCATCCTCTCTAAAAACAGAAATATAAAATATTTCATAAAATATGTACACATTGAATGTAAGTGGTTTGGAGACAGAAATGCAATACAAATTACCAGTATCTTTCAGGCAATTAAAATATTCCAGTGTTGTTGAAGTTTAAGATAAATTTTTAAAATGTTCAAAAAAATCAATATATTTGGCCTATATCTCATTTAAATCCTAGGAATAAAACATATGCCACCACTGGTGTGCAAAACCAGGTTAAAAAAAAAACAATTTAAAAATAAAAGTAAAAAGACACAGCAATGCAGAATCAATATTATGTTGATCCATAGTATGAAGATTAAAAAAAATCCACGAAACAAAGAAAACAATCCTGAAATGTTTTATTCCAGTTCTACAGCATAGAGACAGAATATAGGTTAGACATTCCACCTTCAGAGACATTTAGGTCCATATTAATGAAAGCCTTTAAGCATACTGACTTCAAGGGGATTTAGGTACATACTTAAGTGCCTTCCTGAATAGGGTTTTTTCTGAATCATAGTCTTAGTAGACATTTTCCTGCTATTTTCTAGCAGGGCTTTAGTTTCCCGAGAAGAAATTAACTTTTTCCTTATAAGCAATATTAAACTTAGAAGCTTTGTTTAAATCAGCTTAAGCATCCTTAAATCGACCTAATTTGCCAGTGTAGATGCACCCTAGGACTCTCCTTTTGTCAGGCAGACAGAGACCCTAATATTGTTATGTTATACCTTCTTGAAAGGCATGTATAACTGCCTTTTCTTCTGGATAAGCGTAAGAAATAATTAAGCTCCTCTATGGAACCAGAGAGCTGAAACAACACAAGCAGTATCCAAAACACAAGGAACATGACAGGCCTGAATACGGGCTGAACAATGTGACCCAAAGGGTTTCTCTGGGGATTGATATAGTAAATTCAGAGGCTTGGGCATTTTACTGGTGGAGTCATATGTATCAGTATGGAAGAGAAGCAGTGAAAAACATCACAGATATGGAGTAGGAAGCCAAGGAGAGTTGGACAGAGCAAGCACTGAGGATGGGGGTGACCTTGAGAAAAAGCCTAGAGAACGATTTTTGGGGTGTAGTGCTAGTTAAGAGAGACTTGGAACTGTGAGCAAAGCAACAACCTACTGTTTGAGCCTACTGTATGCAAGGAATTAGGCCTGTGTACACGTTTTTTCTTTTGGTAGATAAATAGGATTGCATCAAGAAGGCCCGGGAGGCGACGCTCCAGATGGCGGCAGCCCCCGCCACCAGCTGCCACTACTACAACCAGCTGCATTGCTTCCTGGGGCAGAAGAGTGGCAGCCTCCCAGCGCACACAGTTGACTCTGCCGAGCCCCCCTCCCTCGACAACGACCAGGAGGAGAGCTCGGTGGAAGAGACTGTGGTGCTGGAGGAAGGGGAGACCAGCCAGCAGCAGGAGCAGGAAGGCACCTTGTCAGCCCTGGAGCCAGCTGCCAGCCCAGAGTTCATCCCTGCCCTGATGGACGACCCTGCCTCACAGCAGGAGGGAGAGGAGCAGGTTCCCCCTGCCCCAGAAGACCCAGGTGAGGGGCCAGAGCCACAGACACCTGCTGCACCTGCTGGTGAGTGCTCCCCTCTCTCTCCCTCTCCCCTGCGGCCAGGGCTGGGCATGCCTGTGGGACAGGGACTGCAGGAGGCCATGGCCCAGGAACAGGCAGGGTTGGAAGAGGGAAGGCACTCCCACGGGGGCAGAGGATCTGGGGGCTGTGTGGTGGCTGTGGGGGGACGGGACCCAGAGGCGAGCGGTGCAGTGGTGTGTCTGGAGTTGGGGTTGAGGGATTGTAGACAGGAGCACCGAGGCCAGAGAGAATGCATCCAACACCGCTGGCATGTGGCCCCAGGAAAGACCCCCTGAGGCAGGGCTACCTGCAGCTCACCACTGCGGGCACTGCACCCGACCTAGGCAGCACAGCATTCTGGCGTGTACCAAGGGGTCCCTGTCCCAAAGGACAGGGACTGGGAAGCAGGAGGATGGTCAGGGAACAGCAACTGCTCTCAGGCTGCACACCACACAAGCTAGTGGGAGGGACCTTCTTCTTTGCTTCTCCCCAGCAGCCCCTGTGCCCTTGACACATGGCACTCCTGGCGCCCCAGCAGGCCCGATCAAGAGGAAAAAGAGGGTGTGTCGCTTGTGGTGTGAGCTCCTCAAGGACCTGGTCCAAGTCAGTGAGTGGTCCCAGGCACACTTGGCGGCGCAACAGAAGCAGGACGAGGATCACTGGAGGGTAGAGCAGAGGCTGCTTGAATGAATGCGCGACCTCATCGAGCGGCAGACCCACTCTGTGGAGCACCGGGAGGAGCACCCCACCCTGCGCCCCAGAAGCAGCTGTCCTTGGTGGCGGCCGAGGACCTGGGGTGGATGTCAGCAGGCCAGGGACCCGCATTCTGGAGCCCACTAACATCGCCTCCTCCCCCCGCCCCTCTTCACTCCCCCCAAACATCCCAACCCCTGCAGCTCCCAACCCCCATTTCTCCCTTGAATGAACATCCTGTACACCATTATATGTTCTGTTGTGGTTTTTATTGGTTTGGGGATGGGGGGAGATGGGTGTGTGAGGGGTGGGGAGGCAGTGGTGGAGGTGATGGGGCCTGGGAGCAGGCCCACCCCTCAGTGATCCTCAGTGTCAAAGTGGGCCTTCAGTGCATCTCGTATAAGCTGTGTTCACCACTGGACCCGCTCAGTCCGAGGCAGGGTGTCTTCGGGCTGCTCATACTCCGCAGCGAGCCACGGCTCGGCTTCCCAGATGTGGGAGACCCTTCCCCCCACAGCTCGCAGAGGTTGTGCAGGCAAGAGCATGCACTGACAACCTCCAGCAGATTGCTCTCGCCGAGCTGCAGTCGGGTCAGGAGAGCCATCCAGCGGATCTTGAGGTGTCTGAAGGCTCACTTGATGATGAGCCTCTGGTTGAAGAGGTCCCTGCCGTCATCCATGTGGCCCATGTATGGCTTCATCAGCCAGGGGCGCAAGGGGTAGGCAGCCTCTCCCATGATCAGGATGAGCACCTGCACGTCCCCGATGGTGATGGTGTGGTTGGGGAAGAAGGTGCCCACCTGCATGCGCCTGTACAGGGAGGAGTTGCACAGGATCCGTGCATTGTGCACCTTCCCTGGCCAGCTGACATAGATGTTTTGGAAGATCCCATGGTGGTCTACCAGGGCCTGCAGGACCACGGAGTAATATCCTTTGCGATTGACGTAGTCCCTGGCACGGTGTTCAGGGGCTATATGGGTGGTGTCCCCAATGCCCTCACAGTTCAGAAAGCCAAGCCCGGTGAGGTCATTGAGGAGGTCGTGCACGTTGCTTGGAGTGATGAGGTGGGCTAGCAGGACGCGGTTGTTTGCCCTGCACAACTGCATGAGGGCGGTCCCCACGGTGGCCTTCCCGATGCCGAACTGCTGGGCCACAGAGCGGTAGGAGTCCAGGATTGTCAGCTTCCACACTGCGATGGCCACTCGCTTGTCTACAGGGAAGGCGGGTCGAAGCCAGGTGTCCATGCACTGCAGAACCGGGGTGAGCTTGCGAACCAGTTCGAGAAAGGTCCACTTTCTCATCCGAAAGTTCTGCAGCCACAGGTTGTCATCTCAGGTGGTCAGGACAATTCACTCCCACCAGTCAGTGCTGTCTGTACATGCTCAGGAGGCGACAAGGCATGGAGAGCGCTTTGGTGAGTGAGGCAGCTCACTGGGGCAGCAAGGTGGGGGACAGGCTGGTGTCCTCCTCGGCACTGGCAGCTTGCCAGTGAAGCCTGCTCCAAAGCACAAGTAGCCTTAGCAATAGCTGGCAGGTGTCACACAGCTGCCTTGCAAAGCGCAGAAGAGTCCACTCCCTAACTTGCTCAGCTTCTATGTTGCCAGGCACAATGGGGAAGGTACTGAGGTCACTTCCTCTTTTATGGGAGTGGCCGGGGGTGGGGGAGCACTTCTCAGATGCCACTTGCCACACTTCCCATCATGCACCACTCTTAGGTCAACCTAGCTCCTGCCGGTTGACTTAAGCATTTAGTGTAGACGCTCTAGGTGGATTTAACAAGGTTGACTTTAAGTCGATCTAAATTTACAGTATAGATGCGCTAAGTCGACTTAAGGTCGATTTAAACTCGATTTAACAAAGTCAATTTAATTTAACAAGTGTAGACATAGCCCTAGATATTAGGTGATGCAAACTGGTTAACTGATCATGTCAAAAAGAGATAACACTATACTGTTCATAATTCCACATTTACACATGCGGATTACATAACACGAGGGGTCAAAATTTTGTAAGAGAATCCACAATCCCAAATATTTCATACCTTCATTCACTTTTCCATAGTTGCTAGTCTATTTCCTTTTGAGGAAATATTTTTTACCAGGGACTTTGCATATTTTGACAATTTCTAACTGTGAAGCAGGGACAAGATCTTTTTGGTCCCTTGGGAAAAGAAGGAAATCTAATTAATTAATTAATTAATTAATTAATTAATTTTTTAAAAATAGGTAATTTAGATAACCTTCGGCAGAAAATATAAAACAGATTTATATTTTAATGATCAAACCATTTTCCCCCAAGCTACCAAAATTCTCTAGGACTAAAGGTAGATATAATAACTAGTAATTACAAAAATTAATTATTCTAGTAATTAGAAAAGAATGGTTTGTTTATAAATACACAAGCTTACCTTCGCATTCAAGTTTGGGTGACCACTCCCCATATTTACAAGTTGCTTGCTTAAAGGTTTTAGCCCCTGGTTTACATTGGTATCTTACAACTTCATCCCAGTTATATTTTTCTTGCGTCTTAGTAGTTATAATGTGTGTCTTCTCAAAGTTCTCTGGTATTTCACATTTAGCAGATTTTTCTAAATAAAAGGCAACTCAAAAATTAAAATACACTATAAATCAAAGCATGTGTCAAGTAAATATCTATTTAAAGGGAAGAATTTAACTTGCAAACACATATCCATGTGAAAATGTTGTGTATACTATTGATATAAGTAATGCCTAAAGTTATAGGAGAGAAGCAACATAAGTATAGGTAAAAATAAATACTTTTGTACATAATCTTCATCAATCTGATGATGATCTTTGATTCGGTCAATAGACAAGTCCTTTTTATTGTTCTGAAAAAACTGGATTGTCTTCCCAAACTGTTGAGCAATTTTGTTCATTATATCAAGGTATGAGGTCAACTGTAGTGTATCAAAACAGAATCAAATGCCTTTGACATCAACAAAAGGGTGAACCTGTGATGTGTTTTAGACTCTGTGTTCTTTAACATTTACTTTTCATTCATGCTTCTTTATGAATTTAAAGACAGGAATGATGGCATTTATCTTTGAATAAGACTAGATGGAGGCTTGTTCAACATTGCAAGGGTTAAAGCAAAAACCAAGGTGAAAGACTTGGTTCTGAGAGATTTCTTGTTTGCAGATGATGAAGCTTTGTTTGCCCACAGTGAATCTTCCCTGCAAAATCTTTTGAGTAGATTTTCTGCATCATGCAATAGCTGGGGTTGACAATTAGTTTCAAGACTACTGTGAGTGGTTATGTCTTCCACCAAGGGATGGAAGTATCAATGCCTGACATCATGCTGGAGGGTCACTCTCTTGATATCACTGACCGCTTTTGCGTCTTGGGTTTTACAATCAGAAGGGATCTTGACCTTTGCACTGACCTGACTAACGAATCAGAAAAGCAGCTAAGAACTTTGTACTATATAGAAAAACATGCCTGGAATAACAGCAAACTATCAGCTAAGATGAAGATGTGAAGCTATGGACTTGTCTTTACAGATGGCAGCGAATTCACTGCCATCAGATCAATCTCCCTGATTGACTGACCAGGTCTGTGAAGACCCGCTCAGACGATCAGGGAGGTCCTATGGGAAGACAACCCCGCAGAAGAAGTAGCACTGAGTTGGAGGGAAGGGGATTCCCTCCAGCTCATGCTACAGAAGACAGCGTGGTAAGTAGAAGATGGGAAATCAAACATCTTTTAGGTACTCAATATACCTCTCTTCGATTGCTGCTGAAGTCGCATTTCAAATGGCTCTGCTTAACTCTCCTACCAGACCCTATCCCAGTGCCAGCAGCCCTATCTGCTGAAAGAAACAGGCACTGACTCCAATTTCTGTGGCAGCACACAATAGACAGCTGTGCCTTCCGCCACCACAAGTGTCCATGGGAGCAGCACTTTTGACAACACTTCCCTTCCTGCCATCACCCCTGCCCCCTAAAGAACCCCAAACCCACCACCAATGAGACTTTGCTGTGGGAACCACACCTGCCACTGCTGTAAAAAGTTGGCTCCCAGGGTGTTTCTGGTGGTACGGCAGACACATTCAGCATCACGGAAAAGGGCACCATGTGCCACTCATGATCAGCTTACTTGCCACTTTTGGCACATGTGACAAAGGTTGCTAACCCCTGATCTATGAGATGCATGTGCTGCTGTCATCCCCACTTTATGGTTTGGAACCATGGACTACATAGGTTAGGTACAACAGGAGACTGAAGAGTTTCCTCATGAGATGCCTGTGCAAGATTCTGACAGTAAATGAGAAGACAAAATACTAAACACAGGAATGCTGGATCTCACAGGACTGATACACTTAGAAAGCACTATTAACAAGAGGAGGTTGTGACGGCTTGGTCATGGCAGAAGAAAGGTAGGAGACCATATCCCCAAGAACATTTTGTATAGTGAGATTTGAGATTGCTCTAGAAATTGGGGTCACCTTTTATGGCAGTACCATGACATGTGCAAAAGGGACATGAAGCCATTCAACATCAATGTAGACAACTGGGGAAGTGCATAGCATCCTGCTCATCTGGAGGGAATAGTTGGCACTAGGTGCAATTCAACATAAAGTGGAGTTGATCCAGAGGATGGAAGGAAAGAAAGAAGACAGACATGTGCTGTATGTACTTTTGGACTGTTAGTTAGACAACATATGGATCTGTGAAATTTGTAAGAAGCTGTGTCACTCTCAAAATGGGCTGTTGAACATCTTTATTAATGATCTGGATGATGGGATAGATTGCATATTCCGTTAGTTTGTGGATGACACCAAGCTGGGGGAAATGGTAGACATGCTGGAGGGCAGGGACAGGATTCAGGGAGACCTAGACAAATTGGAACACTGGCCCAAAAGAAATCTCATGAGGTTCAACAAGGACAAGTGGGAAGTCCTGCACTTAGGACGGAAAAATCCCATGTACTGCTACAGGCTGGTGACCAATCGGCTAAGTACCAGCACGATAGAAAAAGTCCTGGGGGTTATGGTGGACAGGAAGATGAATATGAGCCAACAGTGTGCTCTTGTTGCCAAAAGGACCGATGGCATATTAGGCTGCATCAGTAGAAGTGTTGCCAGCAGATCAAGGGATGTGATTATTCCCCTCTATTCGGCACTGGTGAGGCCGCATCTGGAGTACTGTGTCCAGTTTTGGGCTCCCCACTACAGAAAGGATGTCGACCAATTAGAAAGAGTCTAGCAGAGGGCAACGAAAATGATTAGAAGGCTGGGGCACATGACTTATGAGAAGAGACTGAAGGAACTAGGCTTATTTAGTCTGCAGAAGAGAAGACTGCGGGGGGATTTGATAGCAACCTGCAACTACTTGAAGGGGTGCTCCAAAAAGGATTGAGCTGGCTGTTCTCTATAGTAACAGAGGACAGAACATGGAGCAATGTTTTCAGGTTGCAGCTGGGGAGATCAAGGTTGGATATTAGGAAAAAAACTTTCTCATTAGGAGGGTGGTGAAGCATTGGAATGGGTTACCTAGGGAAGTGGTTGGAATCTCCATCTTTGGAAATATTTAATGTCCAGTTAGACAAAACCCTGGCTGGGATGATTTAGTGGGTGTGGTGCTGATTTTAGCAGGGGGTTGAGATCTAATCCCCTCCATCCCGAAGAGTCTATGATTTTATGATTCTATGACAAGTAATTAGCACACACCCAAGTTAGTTATATTTCAAAGTTTCCAACAATGGTACTGAATTGCCTTTGTTGGAATGTGGAAACTAAAATGTGAGGTTAAGGTATCATTATTAAAAGGACTGATGCTTTTATACACACACTTAACTTTGTACATACTGCTAATATCCCATTGACTTCACCAGACTCCTTGCATGAAGTTAAGCAAGATGATGAGTCTTTTCAGGATTGGACAATAGCAATTTCTAATTAAAAATAATGAAATTAATACTCCACACCCTCTCCCCCCCACTGTCGCAGCATCAAAATAATTCATCGGGCATGATATGTGATGAATAGTTCTAAAGATCTATATAAATTGTTTCTGTTTAAATATTGATGAATCTCCATAAAACCTTAAATAAAATTGTTAGTAACGCTTAAAGTGTTATCTAAATAGATTACCAACACATGAAGGTAAAGATGTCCATTTTCCACTAACACATTCTGCTGTCTTTGTCCCAGCAGTTCCATAGTTCTCATCACATTCATATTCCACTGATTCTCCATGAACATACTGATGATGGTCTACTTTAGCAGCATTTCCTTGGGGAATAGAGGGTGGCGGGCCACAAGTTTTTTCCTCTTCTGTGGAAAAGACCATAAATATTCCATACTATATTTTTGTTACATATAAAACACATCATAAAAGAGATTTAATTAAAATATTTAAATAATTATTTAGGGTCTGATCTTGCTCTCATTAAAGTTAGCAGCAAAACTCCAATTGACTTGGATGGGTGCAGCCCTTAGTTTGTAATAAATTTGTCTTTCCTTTAAATGCTTCTCCTTCACTTCTTTATGACTGTGACAGCGCCTAAGAGTGTATTCAGCATCTCTCTCCTATCCTCAGCTTTTTAAGGATTTCACTTCGTTCTCTCTATTTCTACCCACACAAAAATCATTAATTTAACATTGCTCTAGATGTATTTCTTCATAAGAATGAAAACACTAAAAATGCAAGTCATAATTAAATCATTACACAAACTCAACACAATACCAAGCTCTAAATTGCTAGTATCTTATTATCATCATCTCTCTCCCTCTCTCTCACACACACACCCCTCTAATAACCAATTTCAATTGAAAATAATCCGATTGCCTTCAGTGCACACATTCAAAAAGTGAAAAAAATCACACAGCTCTCCACCACGTTAACCACAGTCTGACATTCTCTACTTTTCCTTCTAATTTGCAGCATCTGCTCTTCTGATGCTGCTGCCCCACTGTTCAAAGCCTTTCCTTTTTCTGCATCAGATTCAAGCTCTTCATTCCGAGTCTTGTAATTTATAATCTCATCTTTATACTGGCCCATCCCAAATTTCTCTCTTTGCTAAGGACTATCTTATATTGCATTCTTGGCTTCGTACTTCATTTCAAGTTGCCTTTATAAATAGACTTCCTTCCCACTTACTGTAAAGCGTACATCTTTCTCTTCTTTCATAAAATCCTTCACTAAAAGTCCTTGTATCCACTTCTTTGTCTTTCACTTCCTATCTGAACCTTTTGCATGTGTTTCAGCTAACTGAAATTCCTTTTGCAGAGACCTGGCTGGGTGCATACATCATGCCATATAAATAATACTACACCACATTCAGCAGCATGTTTTTGTATAAAATTAGGATGATACTGAAATATTCAATTGAACTAATATTCATCGGTAATTAATCAGAAGTTCTACTTAGTGTACTTAAGGCAAAGCACAGAAAACAGTATCTGGGAACCAAAGTCAGCTTATAAAGTGCTAAAATGAGGCACACCCCTTTCCTCACATTTTTGACAGGTCAGTACAAAAAAACCAATGATACAGGCCAGAGCACAAATCACAAGACTTGCTGAGACAATCATAGAACCTCTAATAGATCTGTCAATATTTTGGATTTTGATTGTCTATGGTTTTTTAGGACACAGTATCCTTTTATTCCATGAAAACAGCTGAAATTATTTCCCCAAACTGCAGGTTTTCTGTTCATATAAAAACAAACAAAAATCTCCATGACTTTCAAATATATTGCAAATACAAGGAAATATTATAGTTTGTGCCTTTATTTTTTCAACTATGTTAATTATTATGCATACTAAATGATTGTCTTCAGCACTAGATAAATTATCAGGGTGGCACTCATCATTTAGGTGATTTGATCAGCCACATAAGGCCCTGAAAATTACAGTTGGCCTTTAGCATCTAAAGTGCTGTCCAAGTTAAAGAAAAACACTTGCCCAGATCTGTTTCCATCTCACAGAGATCCGAAATACATAAACTATGTACACTGGACAGCATGTTGCATTTCAGTAGGTATAATTTTCATTTAGAAAATCTCTAAGGGTGCATTTACACTTACAAATTAAGTTGACTTAAGCAGGCTTAAGTTGACTTATTTTACTCCACATCTACACAGGGCTTTCCTTAATTTCCTTAAGTCGAATTAAGGAAAAAATACTTTGAATGAATAATACCTTGTTATAATTCAAACTAGTGTATAAGTCGACTTAGCCAGTGTAGATGCCCTAAGTCAACTTGGTCGACTTAGAACAGGGGGGAAAAGGGAGCCCCACATGGTGCCCTGGGAAAAGGGAGCCACCGTGGCTCCCTTGTCCCCTGGGGAGCCCCTGCTCCCTTCTCCCCAGACCCGCAGCTTCCCTGCCAGAGGAGCCACGGTCCCAGGGAGAAGGGCTCCCCAATCAGGGCTCCAGCAGGAGGGGATCCCCCACTGGAACCCTGGCTGGAGAGCCCGGGACGTGGACTGCTCGTCCAAGCGAGAGCCAGCCCGCGCACGGCTGGCTCTGTCAGGACCGAGAAGCCGTGGGCAGCTATCCTAGCTCCCTTCTCCTCGGGACCACTCAGATCCCGGGGAGCAAGGAGCACGGGCTCCCTTCTTCTCAGGACAATGGGGTCCCGGGGAGAAGGGAGCCCCGCAGTCCTTTCTCCGGACCGTGCTCCAGCTGACAAAGGAAACCCTGAGGCTTCCTCCATCAGCTGGAGTGCACCCCTTCTGGCCAGGACTGCTGGGGTCCCGGGGAGAAGGAAGCCCCACAGCTTCCCTCGGTCCGGGATCCACATGGGTCCTGGGCACAGGGAAGTTGCAGCTTCCTTCTCAGGACTCGTGGAAGTCCTGGGCAGAGGGAATCCGCGGCTTCCGTCTTGCCGGGAGCTGCACTGGACCTGGGCCGAAAGGAGCGGTGGGCTCCCTTCTGGCCAGGGCCACTCGGGTCCCTGGCAGAAAGGAACCGTGGGGCTCCCTTTGGCAGGACTGCTCAGGTCCCAGGCAGAAGGGAGCACGGGACTCTCTTCTGCCTGGGAATGGAGCAGTCCCAGCCAGAAGGGAGCCAGTGGTCCGGTCCAGAAGGGAGCTCCATGCTCCCTTCTCCCCCAGGCTGCTCCGTGGCTTGCTGTCTCAGGGAGAGCCAGCCCCATGGCTATGTCTACACTTGTTAATTTAAGCCGACTTATTGTGTCTACACTTAAAATTAAAGTCAACTTAAAAGGGGAACTTACAAAGTCGACCTAGAGCGTCCACACTGGATGCTCTAGGTCGACTTTGTGGGGCTAAGGGGACCTAGGGCAGGTCTACGGGGGTGGGGGGGCACTCCCTGCCCAATGCCAGGGGGCTCAGCCTTTGCTCCATTCTACATAGGTACAATGGGGTAAAGGGGGACAGGGATCCTGGCAGGGCATGGGGCAGGGTGGGCAAGGCTCTGCCCTGCCCTGTGGGGGGGCATACCAGGCTCTCCCTGTGCCCCCCTCCCCCCCGGCAGGGAGGACATTGGTGTAGTCCTGGGGTAGCCCTAAGTTGACTTAGGGCTACTCCACATCTACACTGCCTTAAGTCAACTTTAGAAAGTCGATTTAAGCACTGGGTCGAATTTAAAGGAGGTTTAATAAAGTCGACTTAATTTTCATTAAGTCGACTTAAGCAAGCTGCTTAAGTCGACTTAAGGAAACTGTAGTATAGACACAGGGTAAATTAAGTCGACTTAAGGAAGCTTAAGTCGACTTAATTTGCAAGTGAAGATGCAGCCCATGTGACTTAGTAAAGTTGATTTAGTAAAGTCAACGTAAAACTCTAAGTGTAGACATAGTCTAAAAGGGTCAATAAAAGGGTATTAGTCTATATTAATCTTACGAGTGAAAAACGTATAGCTTACCAGTGCAAGAAGGTGAAGATGTCCATTCTCCATCAAAACATTTTATTTTGCTTGATCCAATCATTTTAAATCTGAGGTTGCAGCCATATACCACTGAATCACCATGTTCATATTTCTCTTTACCTCCACTGTTAATGTTCCCATTGGTAATGCTGGGTGGTGGCCCACAAGCTTTTGTTTTCTCTAATACAAAGAGATTAAATCTAAAGACTTGGCACAGTATTTGTCACAATGAAAAATGGACTAGGATAAAAAATGAATAAAACCAAATTCAGTGCTTCAAGTGGAGAAAGATGGCATGGCTGACTCTGAAGATTTGGAGTCAAATCTTCTCTTATGTCTTTAAGGGGAAATGAATGTCTTTAGCTTTTTCTAGATCCACTTCACACAAGTGTCAGTCTCAAAAGGGATGGAAACAAATTCTCATTTTCAAATGGGGAATGAAAGTACTGTGGGTTAGTGAGTACATTGGCAGAGGCATAGATAGGATCGTTTAGTTTGGGGTGCGTATTACGATCCAGAAAGAGCTCACAGCAGAGTTTAACAATATTGAAGAGCCAGGCATATTAATAGGACTCCCACCTAAATAAACCTAAGAGAAATATTTACCTTTACATGTTGGAGATGCTGGAAACCATCCAAAGTAATAGCACTGAGAGGAGTCGGGTCCCACCCTTATGTAATTTTTTGAACAGGAAAATTTCACAACATCTCCATTGGCATATTTACCCTGCCTAGGAGATATTTTGCCTTGGGGCAATGTCAACATTTCACATTCTATAGCTAAAAATGGTGGAGGAAAGAAAAGAAAATATGACATTATAATAAATGTACTTTGGAAAAAATATTCAAAATATTAAGGATTTGAAGAAAGGGGGGTGGGCCCTGATCAGAAAACAATTTAAATCCATCGAAAGGCCCCCACATTGACTTGGATTAGGATGTTGATTAGCAGAAAGAAGAAAAGTCTTGCTGAACATAAAAACTGGGAATGTGAAAACAGTAAGAATTCTACTGAAGGTAAGGAAAGAAAAGAGGGCAAGCAGGAGAAGAAAAACAAGCTACAGGGCCTAATCAGATAAATATTGGGAGGAAAAACTGAATGACCCTTAACAAATGATTGGGTGACTTTCCCTAATCTCCCTCCCCCAATCCCCCCATGTTATTAATTGGAATATAAACATTTTACAAGTAACTT
>ML685794.1:14688372-14773401 GCA_007922175.1 Pelusios castaneus | reverse complement strand
AATTTTCTTACTACCCTTCCTATTTTAGATAGATTCTTTTTTTTTTTAAATTATGGAAGGGCCAAATTCTGAAGGCCTCATTCAGTTTTTTCTCAGCTCCACTCAGCAAGATTCCCATTGCAGCCAGTGGGATTTTCCCAGAAAAAAGACTGAGTAAATATTTGAGAAAGAACTTCAGGATTTGGCACAGGCAGAATTGCCTGGAAGAAACTTTGGAAACTTTGAAATTGTTGGAGGCAATGTAGCTGTAGTGTTGTTGGTCTCAGGACACCAGAAAAACAAGGTGGGTGAGATAAAGTCTTTTATTGGACCATCTTCAGTTGGTGAGAGAGAGAAGCTTTTGAGTTTACACAACACTCTTCTTCAGGAAGAAACTAGCAGTTCAGAATAAATGAAAGATTAAATGATGGTATAAAGCTAGGGCTGCAGTATATGTTTGAGTCCAGATATGACCAATAGGATTTTGTTTTCTTCACACAGTACTGGTATGTGCCTGTCATACTACCATTTGCATGGTTAAAGTACATAGCAACAAATCTCCCCTTTAGAAGGATGGAGTTTATCACATTTTGCCAAATAAATCATAGCATACATGTTGATTGCGTAGGTATTTACAGATCTATTGATTTATACCATAGCATCTTATTTTCACAGCTGCTTTTTCCAAGTCAATTAATGCAAAAAGAAAAACCCTGCAAATATGTCTAATTCATTCATATTTATATTGTCAGTTGAGCCTATTGTATAATCTTGTTAGGCACTAACATTTTTAAAAACATGTTAAATCTAAAGATACTTACAGATACATTTTGGAATAGGTATCCAGCCATTCTTTGTGCATTTTGCTCTGTTTCCGCTATTGTCAGTTTCAAAGTGAAAGCCATGATCACAGCTTACTGCGATTTCATCCTCTTCTCTGAACACCCTCCTCTGAGGGCGGTAAGTTCCATTATTCACTCTTGGAGGATCACAGCTGATCTCTAAACAGAAATAGACAAACAAGTTTAACAAATGGAAATAGGACATTAGGCTGTAAATCTATCCTTCAATTCAGATATATTTTTTTTAAAACTAGCTTTACCAGTACTGTCATATCTGAACATCTTCTGCCTAAAACTGGCACGGGGAGATTCCTATAGATTTTGATGAAGTCTACAACTCTTCTCCCATCTTTGATGAGGGAAGTATTTGTTTGGAGTCATTTACTTTAAATTTGGAATGAATAAAGGGCAGTTCTTTTTCTAATTGTCATTCTGATCATTGTGAAGACTTGGAATGAGACCTAAAGGTGATCAGACCCAATTTATATAATCTATTCAGGCAAAATGTTCCACTCTGCACTCCTGTTATGTTTGGTTGGGTAGAATAAGAGGGTCCAGAGCAGGGTTACTAGATAGCAAGTGTGAAAAATCAGGACTGGGGAGAACGAGGCCGGGGAGGAGGGAAGGGGGGAAGTTGAGGGGTAATAGGAACTTGTAAAGGACAATGGCTGACTCTCAGGACTGTCCCTATAAAAGCAGGATATCTGGTCACTCTAGACCAGAGTGTCCAAGGAGTTAACATGATCTTGCAATGTACTACTAAAAATAATTTTAACCATTTAAAACACACTAAAAAAGAAGAAAAAATAGTTAAAGCATTTGAAATGGAAAATATCAAGGAAGGCTTTTATTTTAAAAATATCCTTTTGCCTTTTCTCATTAGCTGCCAAGGGCTTTTTAAAAAAGGCAACCCCTCCCTGACAGTTTTTAAGGCATCATTAAAGATGGTAATAACTGTTCTTTCGGGAACTAAGAGAACTTAGTTGAGATGGGCTGGAGCTTACTGCTGTTGTTGAAGTCTGATCATGCTTCCTTTAAGATGAAACAAGATTAACACATACAAAAGAGGAGAGGAAAGAATAGAGAAATAGAAAATGCAGCTTTTATCTTTGATGCTGACTCTTACTTGCAATTTTTCTACTGGAGAAACACAAATGCAGCCTAACCTCTTATAAGCCACTTAGAAACCTGGCAAACTTGTACCAGCATTGTGTTATTTCGGGCAAAGCTTTTAGCTGCTTTTCCAGTCACAGGTTCATAGCAGTGTTAAAAAATATGCAATCTTGGCCAACTAAGGAAGAGTTTACAAAACAGAACGCAAAATGACAGAGACATAAAAGAGAATAAGACAAGGATGGAAAATGACAAGGGAGAGAAGGAGAGAAAGAGACAGAGAGACAAGAACAAATGGATATAAACTGTCCATCAGGAAATTTAGGCTTGAAATTAGACACAGGTTTCTAACCAACAGAGGAGTAAAGTTCTGTAATAGCCTACCAACTGTAGCTGTGAGGGCAAAAAACATAGTTGCCTTCAACACTGAGCTTGATAAATTTATGGCAGGGATGATATGATGGGATGGCTTAGTTTGGCAATTGTCCATTTTTTACTACTGGTGATAGATATGCTGGTGACCTGGGAAGGGCCATTAGATGGGGTAGGTTCTGAGTTATTACAGAGAATTTTTTCTTGACTGCCTGTTGAGACTTGCCCACAGGCTCAGGGTTTAATTGATCACCATATTTGGGGTCGGGAAGGAATTTCCCCCCAGGGCAGATTGGCTTGCGTAATCGTTTTTTTTTTTTTTTTTTTTTTGCCTTCCTCCACAGCATGGGGAAAGGCTCACTTGCTGGTTGATTCTCTGTATTTTAAAGTCTTTAAATCATGATTTCAAGCCTTTAATAACTCAGACATAGGTTAGAGGTTCAATACAGGAGTGGGTGGGTGAGGTTTTGTGGCCTGCATTGTGCAGGAGGTCAGACTAGATGATCATATTGGTCCCTTCTGACCTTAAAATCTATGGCTATGTCTACACTACAAAAAGAGAAGTCAACTTTGTTAAGTCAACTTAATAAGGTCAACTTTAAGTTGACTTAAAGTCGACTTTATTAAGTCGACTTAACAAAGTGGTTACCCTGAACGGGGATTTAGTAAGTCAACCTAACTGCCATTAAGTCGACTTAATAAAGTCGATTTCAGGGCTAATCCATGTCCACACTCTGCTTAAGTCAACCTAAGGGGTCGACTTAAGGGTTAGGTCGACCTAACAGGTGGTTCTTACTATGTCGACTTAAGCTTTCATTCAGTCAACTTAAGGAATTTCTTAAGTTGACTTAATGAAAACCTGGTGCGGACCGGGAGTAATTTAGGATTTAGCTGGAGTTAATGAAAGTGACAATATCTTCTGGGTCTGTGTCTCTGGCCCAGTCTGGTCAGGACATCTTTCAGGATCAAGATGAAGGCCCAATGGTGTCATAGAATCCCAGGAGATGGTGGGGTTGCAAATATGATGATGAAAACTCAATCTACCCATCTCCCACCTAGCCAGCTAACTCTCCTGGAGCTCTTTAAAAAAAAGGATCCAGTCACTGCCTGGTCCATTTGCACGTTCTATTAGAACATTCACATAGTCCATTCCCATGACCCCCATGCGTACCTTTGACCTTTAGCTTCCAAGAATCACAGAACATATCACAGACATGTGTCATGAGGATCTGTCCATTTAGCTTCCTTTACCACTCCAGCTCACTCTCTGAGCTTCCCCTACTTCTTGCTCCTGCCAATTATATATCTTATGTGCTAGCAACCTAATTAGCCCAACCACTGCCCCAAAATGTCAACAACACCCACTGAACAGGTTAATTTATTACAATTAAGACCATAATCTACTCTCTTATGCAATTACTTAAGTGATCAGAGTGCTACAATAGAGAGAAAAGGGTGTAAAGGAATGGCCCCTTCCCCTCATCATTTTGTCCACCAATAAAACTTACGTACATCAATTTTTCCTACTGATTTCCATTCCCACATGTCTCTTGTTTACCTATTTATATCTCTTAATTACATAAGTAGGTCTTTTGTCACCCTTTTGTAATTTTTCCCATTAACGTGTTATGGGTGAGTAGAACATTTTATAAACTTTTTTTCTACTTTTTCCAGAGTTGAGCTTACAGTTGGTGTAGGACTGCTAGAACTCAATTCTTATAACACTTCGTTCAGCAAAATTGTTTTATATGTGATTCATATGTACTTTTTTATAGGCTTAGTGATCGACATTTTCCCAGTGAGTACAACTGTTTTGGCAGGTCATAAATGGAGATGGAATTTGTTGGGACCTGATCTATTATTGGCTTTGGGATCAAGACCAAGGCCTTGAACTGGCATTGGAAACATTTTGCAGCCAAAACACAAAGTACCAGAGTGCAGACTTTATATGCTCTTTACATGTTTATGATATAGAAGACAGGCAACAACATTCTCCTTTGGCTGCAATCTTTCCATTGTTTTCATATTAGTAAACTAGAGATATAATCTGCAGGTACTAGAGGCATGGAGTGATTTATTAGTATATAATAATATAATAATGTGTTAATACACAAAATGGATCAATACCTAAGATTAAAACAAACAAATATGTAGATATCTGTAATGATATAGTAATGATAATAATGATATAATATCTGTAACAATGACAGAAGTAAAAGTTATCCTTTGGGTATGTCTATACTGAGTTGACAGTGATTCCCAAACTAAGAAGAAAGGACGTGCCATAGGTGGGCCTGGGTCCATCCACTTAGAGATGAGACTTGTCCAACACAGCGTCCAGCAATGCCGTGAACTTTGCTGCAGTGGCTGCAGGGCTGGCTAGCGGCCATGGCCTTGAATAGAGGAGAGGAACCAGCGCTATTGCTCAGCTCTACTCAATAGCCACCAGTTGCCAGCTGGTCCCACAGCCACGGTGGTGAAGTTCACACCACTGCCGTCGATGCGGTGTACAGGCCCTCTCTTGCCGCCTCCTCCTCACACAGCTCCAACTTGCTACTCAGCACCAGGATCATCTCAGACAGCTTCTGGTCACATAAATGGCAGCTGCCCATGGCCAGGCCCACCCTGCAAACTCAGAGGCTGGACTAGAAAATGGGGATTCGCTATGCCCCTGCTGAAGGCATAGAATTGTGTTGGTATTAGTCGAGCAGTGGGAAGGGCTAGCTGCCCTAAGTGTGTGTCCATCTCAGACAAGCAGCATGAATTCGGGATGACTAGCCCCTCTCACTGCTTGTGCTGTCACTCTATTTTTAATGCAGTACGTCAATTAGAGATAACACTCACAGCTCAGTGTGTACATTCTCTAGGAAAATTATCCTGAAATATAAACACTAGCTACTATAACCCTACAGTGAAATCAGAAATCATATATTTTGAGATTAATAAAGAGTCTTAGATTTCAAGTGATGGAAAAAAATTACATGGAGGAAGAAAAAACCAAATGTTGTCAATTGCTTTTGATTCTGACTATTTTCATATATACATTTATAGACAGAAATTGGTCAAAGTAGAATTAAATCATAAACCATTAAAAGCACATTGAATAAACCAATGTGCATAGTATAGCAGAGATACGGGTTATTTTGCACAACTCCATTGGATTCATTCAATATTTGAACTAACCGGCCCATTGAACTCAATGCAATTCGCAATAAGCAATTAATTCGAACTAACATTGCCACATTGGTTAATTTGAACTAACTAGTTCGAATTAACCCTTAGTTCGAATAACATATTCAAATTTATTAGTTCGAATTAAGGAAGCCCTTAATTCGAACTAATGAAAGCCTAGTGTAGCCATGGCTTAAGTTAGTTTGAATTAAGCTACCTTAATTCGAACTAACTTGTCAGTGTAGACATAGCCCAAGAGACGAAGAATCCACCACTTTCCTTGGTAGTTAAAAAAATGGTTGAAATTTGTGCTTTATTTCTAATTTGAATTTGTCTGGTTTTCACTTTCAGCTATTGGGTTCTTGCTATGCCTTTCTCTGCTACATGAAAAGTTCTCTTTAATACCTGGTACCCATTGAAGGTAAAAGAAGGCAATCAATTTGCACTTCATTCTTCTTTTAGATTAGCTAAACAGAATGAGCTCCTTATGTCTCTCACTGTAAGGCATTTTTTCCAGACCTCAAATAATTTATGTCTCTTTTATACATCTTCTCTAATTTTTAACATCCTTTCTAAAATGCAGTACTAGAACTAGATGCAGTAATTCCACTACTGGTCTCACCAATGCCTTATATAGAGGTAAAAATTACACTGTACTGCTCTGTTTATGCATCCATGGATTGCATTAACACTTTTTGCCACAGCATCACACTAAGAACTCATGTCCATGTGTTTTTCCACTATGACACCTAAATCCTTTTCAGAGTCACTACTTTCTGAGATACACCGTATATAATAAATATGTATTTGAATTACCACAACACCTTGGAGCATTAGTGGTGGGCCAGGACCATAGCTGATTAGCTAGATGAAAATAATAGAGCATGCAGTATAAAATTAATTAGACCTGACCTTTACAAGCTGGTATTGGGTGCCATCCATTTTCAGTACATTCAGTATCAGGTCTTTCACTGAATGTATATCCTGCATTGCAAGTAAACTGCAATCGTTCTTCCTCCTTGTAAACTCTCTTTAGTGACACTATGTTTCCATTCTGAATTGTTGGTCTCTCACAGGTTATCACTAACGATAAAAGAAATAAAAGCCATAAACAGCTATGATGCCTGACTCAGAAGAATAAGCGCATTGGAAAATAATAACAAAACTTAATTTTGATATGACTATTTTAAAATTATGTTAATAAAGAAATAGTAAATCTGTGTCCCCATAAAAACTGTTGTTCAGGTTGAGCATGGTTATTGAGAAGATGGCAGTGTAAGGGCTTGTCTACACATGGAAATTAATTCAGAACAAGGGAAGGTATTAATATAAAGTGGATTAAATATTCTGAAATAAATTCCTGTGTATACAAGTGATAAGAATATAAAAGCCCATCTGGACCACAAGATAGATTTCATCAATCTTTTTTTGGATCTTTAAGATCTATTTGCAAGTCGGAATAAATATGCAAAAGACAAAGTCAGCCTACTGACATAAAAATAGTATCACTCCCAAAACAGTAGTAAAAAACCCGACATATTTAGTACCAGTGTTCTACAATTAATGACAAGAAATGGGGATGCCAAAGCTGCAAAAGTTAGTTAGCACTGACAGTATGAATAAGCCACTAATATACCTGTCTCGTGTCAAACTGTACTCTACACATCTTCTAAATAAACACTTCATAATCATAATAATCTAGAGATTATGTTAAGAAATCCTTTCTGAAGCAAGGAGGCCTGGTTCATATACACTGGCAAATCAATCCCATGCTAACATCTTTATTTACAAAACAAATAAATGATGCATCTGGCCATGCTATTTTGAATAAAGCACAATCCACCACAACTGCTCCAGTTTTTAAGTAACTGTAAGAATACCAATGATTTGGAAGCATACATGGGTTTGATATTTAATATCAAACATCATATAGACTCAAGCTCTGTTTAATGGTTAGACTTAATTTTTTTTTAAAATAGGTAACAATGATACATGCAGGTGACAATTTAGTAGTAAAAAAACCCCTATATTTGTTGTGGAGTTACCCTGTGTATGTCACACCCTGCACAGGAGAAAGATTAATTTCCTTCTTTGATAAATCATAATAAAACACAGTCTGGCTGTTTAATTTAATGGCAGAAACTGGGTGCTTGATCTGGGTTCAGTTGCATGCTGAATACATAGAAATTAAAAGCAACTGATATAATCCACAGTCAAGTGGCGTCCATATAGATCAGCTGCTGTCAGTGGATGGGCATGACCTAGAAATGAGATATGACAAGAATGCTCCATTTTAAGCTATGTTTCAGGAGAAGTGAAAAACTATTTTAAGTACTGCAGAATGCCATTCCCTCCATCTCTCTGGAGAAGCATTGGAACAACAAATTAAGAGAAGAGGAAATGGAAAATCCCTTGATGTCTCAGCACCATGGAGGTGGAAAGATGTAAAGTGGAGCTTCCCACCAAGGAGAAGAAATAAGCACTCTCCTGCTACATTTCATTTAGAATGTGAAGTTATTTCTAAGTCCTTAAATATGTGTTATATGCCTTGCAAAACAAATAAGGCCAGAATTTCTGGTTGAAGAACACACAATCTAAATTCAATACAACAAAATACAAATGGCAGAGCACATTAGGTGTAATAGAATGGAAATTAGGCTACGCTTCTTTTTGATGTACTAGAAGGACTATCACTCCCTACTAGCAGGTTTGACTCTGAAAAGCTGAATATCTAGTTGATCTACTGTCAAAAGGATGCAGTCTGAGAATAAGCAAAGGATTAATAAATATTTCCTCCGTAATTATGTTCTTCTTCCATTTATTCACTCATGTGCATGAAGTCTTATAAAGCATGCATGTTAAGTTTCCCGAAAAGATTAGAGAATGATTAAATGACTCTATTATAATGAAATTCTTCTATTTCCCTGAATTATTTTACTTCCTTTATTCATATCATGCAAAGGAGACAAATATATCATTTAAGTATGCAAGTATTGCTACTGGACAATATTTTGCTAGTTCCATAACTCTCCTGTGGAAAAACTAGTCTATAGGAATCTGTAAGTGCCATAGTAAGAGCTTCAACAGTACCTTCCAAATCACTTTGGCTGAAGAGAAATGCCACTAAATTAAAAGATTTTTTCTTCTCACCTATGCATTGAGGTACATCCGCATTCCAATTTCCATCAGCTGAACAATGTATTTCTCTAGATCCAGAAAGTTTATAATCTTGATTACATTCAAATTGTACAACTTGGCCAAAGGAAAATGCTTCGTCCACCTCATATACACCAGTTGAAAGGATTCTCCCATTTTCTGGTGCTTTTACTGGTAAACACTTCCGCACTATAAAAATAAAGCTATATATTAAGGCCTATTCTGTAACTCTATTGTAAAATAAAATGATGAGCATTAAAAATATAAACATTAAAATACAGAATTACTTTAAGTGCAGTACACAATAAAAGCAAAATTTAGCTTTATTATATACTGAAATAGCACGGTGAGCAATGTGTCATAAAGACTGACAAGCTAAGAGACATCAGAGAAAGTTAGTTCACGGGGTCTTCACTGTGCTGTGCATTCAGGGTAGGTGCAGTTAAGAGTTATCATCTAGAATTGCCTTGAAGTGGGTGTCCAATTAATATACCCAGTGGTTCTTCTCAGCCCCACACTTGTCAAAAGTCAATGGTAGTTGCACTTGCTTATGGCAAAACTGTATCTGGCTCACAGACTAATCAGCTGAAAATGTTAAAGAACTGCAGACAGCCTAGAACATAACCAGCAGTTCACAGTTATTAGCTCAATCACCTTGGTAAAGATACTGGACTAAAATCATAAGTGGACACAATTTATATCAGCAGAGATTTTGGCTCTAATTTCCTATAATTGTGTAACTAACAAGAAAAGGAATATCTTTGATTAGCATTTCTTATTAAAAAGGAAGAAGTTATTTGGTGCCAAATTCCACCCTTAGATGTTCACATAGACATTAGTGGGAGAGTATGTATGTATCTGAGTCCATTGTTCTTCCTCTATTTCTTTCCTCTCCCAGAAAATTTTCTCCACCAATTCTGTCACCTGCCCTTTCTTTGATTTTGCATCCTACTTCAGGGTTCCTCAAATAAATTTATAAACAAAACTTCATGTCGGATTAAGTGCCCACTAAGAGACAGACATGTTTTTCTCTAGCGAGATTCCCTTAAAATTTTGGGACCAAAGAAATATAAATAATAATAATTCTTACTGGGTCACATTCACATCAACACAAATACTTTATTGGGATATGACCATTTATTGTATGATACTATAATTTCTCCCTAAGTATAGAATAAATAACTAAATAACTAAATAAATAATACATAATAATAAATTAATAAATAAGAATAAAATCAAGGAGGCCATCTAAGAATAACATTAAGGGACAGCTTGAGACATCTTTCATCACACTGAATGAGTAATCCCACAGAAACCAATTGGACTACTTGTGGACAAAATTAGAACTCTGTAGGAGGACTGGAATCCCATCCACTGCCGTGACAGCAGGGATGGGTAAATGTACTTTGCTGCATGTGAGATTGTTATGACACAAAACAAAACAACCAACCAAATTGCAGTAATTTGTAGGAAAACACCAAATCTCTGGTCAGTTTACCAAGAGTAGTTTATTCAGAAAATTGTTAGCATTTTGCTTGAGCTTCTCTTTCCTGTATGTATTTATTTCTCTCTCTCTGCTCTCTTGCATGATTTGAGGGATCTAAGATTTTTGTGAGTGGGAAAGGGATAAAAATGCAGAAGAGTGAATGAATGGGTTGTGGGGTGAGATGGGATTGAGGTTTAAAAAAAATAGTCCCAAGCAAGGCTATAGAATAAGAACCTAATAATATGAGTACAAATATTGCAGTCTGCTTTTTAGGCAAGCAAAAAAGCAGTTTGAAAACAAGATAAAGTTTTACATTCTATTTACCTTCACAGTGAGGGATTTCATTGCTCCATCCGTCTGCCTGACACTCACGGAAATTTCTTTGGCTGAGCATCTGATATCTTATCCCCCCAAAAAGTAACCAAAGAATAAAATTATGTGTTAACATGTTATGTGGTACTATTACAATTGAAACAATACATTTAGTTTCCTCTCTTCTAATACACAGGTAAACCTAAAACATCAATCTGGAGGAGGAAACACTACCCCCTCTACCAGGTTTCTTCCCCATTTTGTCAGACTTTCTATTCCTCATTGCACACTAGAAAAATCCTAAGTGTACATTGTAAAATTTCAATGAAGTAAAGTTTCATTGAAAGTTTCTTTATCACAGAGATCTACTAATGCTAAGCTTTGGCTCAGCATTCTGTATAGAAGCCATTGTAAATCCTTGTACTCTCACAACATTAGGGAGAATAGCAACTTCAACACCAATATTTAGGCCTAATTCACTGGTACCCTCAAATACAAAGTAGACATAAACCTAGTGAAAATGGCAGATTAAGCCAGAGCAGTGCAAAGGAGCCAGAAGTAATGGAGTATAATTTACCATATATGAGATTTTATATTTCATTTGCTGCAACTTTTACCAGAGAGTTATAGTTAGGTCATGCAAGCACATGATGAATGGAGTTACAGAGTTTAACACAAAGTGGTTGTTGAAAGAATTTTTTCCCACATTTACTGTAGAACAGGAATGATTAAAATTTGGCCTGTTGTTCAGAGGCCTGATTTGCAGAAGTGCTGACCTCTGAAAATCAAGTCTCTCATGTGACTGACTGAGTCCCATAATAAGGTTTCATCAGCTCATTAATTTGAGTTTTGGACTCCATATTAAATATAAGGTTAGTTGCAATCAGTTTAAGCACATTAGATGTTGTCCTCAGGTGGACAAAGTTTGATTGACTCTGCTACAGAAGCATATCTGAAGATATAAGAATAGAGAGATGTATTAGATATTCCTATGGAAACCCAGGCTTTTATAACTGAATGAAGTTGGATGCACTTTTATTGTTACTTACTTCAAAGTACAGATATCTAAAAGTGTTAATAGATGTAAATCAGTCACTCAAAAAGAAAAATCACAACACCATAACTAGCTACTCCATTAATTTTAACACCACACACTTATATGCTCTAGTGCTACCAGTATATTGACTATTTAAAAACAAACAAAAACAAAAACAAAAACAAAAAACATTACCCTTCATCACATCTGTACTCAACACGAGAGCCAAAGACAAACTCAGTTCCAACAGTAAGTTCAAAGGAGCCAAATTGAATATCTCCAGGATGGCCACAGGGTTTGTCTGGGAGGGTGGGGGGGAGGAGGGGGGTGAGAAAGGGAAACATGTTTATAAACCTTCTACAGTAAAGGGAGGCACTTGCCTGTCTGATATGAATTGTATTTGCTCTGTAGGATGGAATTTTCAAAAGCCTTCAACATTGGCATAATTCTCTCCTATTAAAGTCAAAGGGAGTTTTACCACTGATCTCAGTGGTAGCTGAATATTGACACTTTTGAAAATTCAACCATAATGTTTGTGAATTAAATACTGGGATTATCCAATTTTTTGCTTTTGGAGTGACAAACAATCAGGAAAGTAACCATATTAAATGTTGGGTAATACTCTAAGGGTCTCTGCTCCCAAAGATGATGCTTGATTAGACCCACAGTGTTTGTCTACACTTATAAATTAAGTCAACTTAAGCAGGCTTAAATCGACTTAATTTACTCCAGGTCTACACTGGGCTTTCCTTAATTCGACTTAAGCCGCTCCTGGCAGAATGGAGCTACCGTAGCTCCCTTGTCTCCTGGGGAGCCCCTGCTCCCTTCTCCCCAGACCTGTGGCTTCCCTGCCAGAGGAACTGTAGTCCCAGGGAGAAGGGCTCCTGAGCCAGGGCTCCAGCAGGAGGGGATCCCCCACTGGAACCCTGGCTGGAGAGCCCGAGAGGCAGGTGGCTTGTCTCAGCGAGAGGCAGCCGTCGCACGGCTGTCTCTGCCGGGACCAAGAAGCTGCTCGCGGCTCATCCTTCAGAGCCAGCTGGCGTACAGCTGGCTCTGCCGGGACTGAGAATCCGTAGGCAGCTCTCTCAGCTCCCTTCTCCCCAGGGCTGCTCAGGGGAGAAAAAAGCGTGGGCTCCCTTCTTACCGGGCAATGAGGTCCCGGGGAGAAGGGAGCCCCACGGTCCCTTCTCTGGACCACGCTCCAGCTGACAGAGGAAATCCTGAGGTTTCCTCTGTCATCTGGAGCATGCTCCATTCTGGCTGGGATCTCTGGGGTCCTGGGGAGAAGAAAGCCCCATGGCTCCCTGCAGCTTCCTTCTTGCCAGGACCAGCGCTGGTCCGGGGCAGAAAGGACCTGAGCAGTGCCAGCAAGAAGGGAGCCAAGCGGTCCGAGCCAGAAGGGAGCTCCATGTTCCCTTCTCCCCCGGACCATCCCAGGGCTTACTGTCTCAGGGAGAGCCAACCCTGTGTGGGGCTGGCTTTCCCCAGGAGGAGCCTCCCTAGCCTAGGGAGCTGAGGCTCTAAAGGAGCCTCACATACCCCTGGACCTAACCAGTACACTTACAGAGTCTAGTGTAGACTCTCTAAGTTGACTTAGTAAGGCCAGCTTTAAGTCTACATAAGAGTCCTGTGTAGACCCTCTAAGTCGAATTAGTAAAGTCGACCTAAATTTCTAAGCGTAGACATAACCACAATGAGGCTGACACATTTTGAAAAGTTCCAAGATGCTAATATGTGTTTAAAGGCACAGGGTTTATTGACCTGCTTTTTAAGGCTTTCCTTTGCACGACTTCAAAAGGATTGTTCAAAGAGATAAAAACATTTCAGAAACACTTCTATATGCATCAATGTATATTAGGAAGAAAAAATATTAATTAAATCAAATGCTACATGTATGACTTGTTATATAGATGATATATGGAGACAAAATAGTAATTATGCATTTTAAACTGAGAGATATGGTGAATTCCAGGATGCTAATGAAGATTTTTAATACCTGGTCACAAATTCCCAGGATGATTATAGCAGTGAGGAGCTTGAGCTGTATGAGAAAACATTGTTCATTCAAAGATACCTGGTGGACACATGGTACACTGGTTTGGGAGAAGAAATAAATACATGTCTACAATGTCAGGCTGGGATCCCAAGTGAACTGTTACATTTCAAGAATGTCTTAAGATAGAAAGGTGTGTGACTCAGGGACCTCTTGGTTTTAGCTAGCAGAAGGCATCAGTGTACATAAGGCTTTCAGGGATCCCACTGGGTCTGGTATCTACCTACTTGTTTGCTATACAAGGTCTCTACTGAAAGCCTGTGTCACCATGATCACTGGAAAATGTATATATATGTAATATGTAAGGAATTATATACATATACAGAAAATTATGTTCTTATGGTCTGTGAGTTGGAGTTTGTCACAGGAAGTTTATTCAGGCAGAAGATGTTTATCTAGCAATCTGTCTATATGTATATTGAGTACTGTATAGTTGATACTGATGCCCATTTACAGTCTGAGCTAAATGATAATGATGGGTTTGTGAAATCTTCAGTAAGGGGGAATTTACAGGAGGAAATATAGCAGGAGGAGGCAGTCTTGTTTACAATGAAGATAATGGATTACTGGTCAATAATTGTAGGTAGAGAGACCAACTTTGCTTCCTTCACCTAGGAAGTAAGAGGACAGCATCTTTGCTTCATAAAAAAAGAATCACAACAAGCCAGGCTGTTAAATTACTGGAAGAAGAACTTTGGGTAAGATAAAGTCCATTAGAAAGAAGTGTATCATGTTAGTTAAGTCTTACTCTAAAATGTATGTTATGATTCTGTTTTAGATGGAACCCTTTGTTTCCAATATTTCATCTTGTTATCATGTGAATCTCTGTTCTTTGTTAAATAAAATTAAAATTGCTTTTTCTATAAACAAATCTCAGTTCTGTGTGTTAGAGCTATATTCTGCGGTGTAACTGGTAAGATAGGGTGTCCTGTTTCTTTGGGAATAGAGGACCTGGTAATTCTGCTAGTGGATTGGGGCTGGATGGTGGAGGCTAATGATACTTGCAGGAATGGGATTTCTGTGTACCTATTGCTAGATTGAAGAGGAAGAGCAGAGTCTGCATAGATTGAGAGAAGAGTGTCAGGAAGTTGAGCCCTGGCAGGCACAGACATGTCTTCCTCATGTTGAGGGCAGATGGAAGCAAAATGCCTCCTGGGAAGCATCATATTGGAATAAGCAGGTAGGATCTACACCCAATTTGCTTACATGCTGAGAAATTCACAAGTGAGAAGGGTGAAGACAAGTGAAGAGAAAGATTATGAACTGTTATTTTCTGTTTATTTCAGGTAAAGGAAATAACATACAGCATAAAATGAATAGGCATGAAATGTATTCCAAACTAAGAAGTAGTTTGAGCAACAGTGTGCAGTTCAGTAATTAGATAATGAAGAGAAAACTTTAAAGAATTGAGATTTTCAAGCATGGAAGAAGAAAAGTTAGCAGCAGTACAACAGAGGTCAAAGAAAAAGACAATAAGAGGCATGCCATGAGTACACTGAATTTGCAAAAGCAAATCTTTCAGCTCCTGTGTAATCCTCACCAGAGATAACACAGCTGGGACAAACTATTTTGCAGTTATATGGACAGTATTTAAGTGCCTTTGAAAGGATCTGTAGTGTACATAGTTCTGATGACTGGGGAATGACTGTTTAACTCTCCAAATTGACTGGTTAAAAAAATCCAGCTGCTTTCCTAAATCCTCTATCAATATCTTTGGTTTCCATGCTTTAAATAAGTGTAATAATGATAGGGTTCTTTTTAAAGGAATTTTCTTCCTAACTAAAGTTTAGGAGCTAAACCTTGGGATTATTAAAGACAAAATTCCAATAACTTTCATGTTGTCCTAAATGTTCACTTGAAGTCAAAAGGAAATTGACTGAAAGTATTTCAGTTGAACATTTGCACATATTTTGCAAAGATACTTACTTTTACATTCCACATGTGGGGGTATATGTTTCCACACACCATCCTTGCACTCAAAAACAACACGACCTATTTTTATGTACCCAGGCCGACAGTTGTAAATTGCTGGAGTCCCATGTGGATAGGATTCCTTGTCCCAGGTTCCTGTAAGAATTTCCTTAGTTCTTCTAGGAGGTGGTGTTTCACAGTCTTAGAAAGCAAGTAAATGAAAATAATTATTATTAAAACAGATGGCAAATACCCAGAAATAACGTGAACAAATGGAAGAATGAGATTTGTGAGCAAGCAAGTGCAACTTCTTGATTGTAATCACTACACAGTGATTTTAAAAGATCATGGGCAGCTGAAAGAAACCACAGACAACTGAAAATGAGAGAGTAAACTCATTTTAATAGAATGGAAAAACTTGGTACATATCCCATAGCAGACAAAAATTATGGATCAAATGTGAAATAATAACTATCTAGATACTGAGGATACTTACCATTCAATACTTCGAAAGGACTGTGGATTAGTAATATAGAGGGTGAGAACAGAGTTAATTGCTTTCAGTTTAGGAGTCCCCCAACTACTACAGTCTTCGCTCCCTCTACTACAGCTCCCCCTCTCCACCAGGGAAAAGAAAAGGATAAAAATACCCACAAACCCTAAGATCCCTACTCTGTAATCTTCAAAACTACTGCTCTTTCTCATCAGTGGTAGACATCAACTTCCTGCTTTCCACGGTCCCAATTCTCTTCAATTCCCTCCTTTAACTTCTCCAGACCTCTTCCTCTTCAATCTGAATTCCAACCATCCTATTCCCTCCATTACTGAGACTATTTGTGTTGCCAGAGAACTGAGGAGTAATTAAACTCTGGAAGTCCACATCTTTTGATCATTTTATATTTTCTATCCCAGATTTTCTTCTGTCATTAAACTTCTCTTCAGGTCAATACTAGGGATGTAAAAGATTAATGATTTAAATGGTAATCAACTGTTCAAATGTTTTAAAGTGGAGGTGGGAGGGGGTGGGCAGGGGAGTGGCAGTTGTGGTAGCACCTTGCCAGTGAGAGCAGTGGGACAGCTTTTTGCTGGCAGGGAAGTGCAGAATCCAGCTCAGGGGGTAACTGCAGTGGACTCAGGCTCCCTATGTGTGGGGAGTATGGAGCATAACCACAGTTGGACTTGACTCCTCCTGAGCGGTGGACGGCATGTAACCCACTGCAATATAAGAAAAGGCTACAGACCTGAATACACTATAAAATTTTCAAAAGTACTAAGTAATTTAGGACCATAAGTCCTATTTTAAAAAGTTATTTCAGCACTTTGGACTGTAAATACTATTGATTTCAAAGAGATTTAGGATCTTAAGGACCTTTAACACTTTTCAAAATGGGACTTGGCTGTTCTGAAAATTTTATCCTTTGAATTCAGTAGCTCCTGACTGCCAAGTCCATACTCGAACCACTAGATTCTCAGTCTTGCTCAAGAGCTTTGATTTCTTTAAATTAAGAAACCTTTTTGACTCTCTTAGTCATATGCTTTTTATCTCTATTGACCACAGAACAATATAGTGGCTGCAGCCTGCTTCATTAAAAGTATGTGAGGATTGATATGCTCCCCCCTGACAAAAATCCATGGTATAACAAAGAAAATCTTCCCATATTATGATGCACTGAGATAAAAACAAAACAAAAACACACACCACACGAAAATCTACAATAAGGAAGAAAATTGCAAAGAATACATTGTAAATGAGAATGTAAAAGGAACATTGCATCCATCAGCTATGTAGAAAGAAGTGCAAAGAGTCTACAAACAGCTATATGCATAGAACAACATGCCTCCAATTCACAATTCATTTCTGTTAAACGATTGTCTCAGTCATGAAATACTTATTAAGAAGCCTTTCTTCCCTGCAGCCAGTGACCTAACATTTCTTGTTCTTGGTGGACATAGGATTAGAATTAACTTCTTTGAAACTGTAACTTCCATTCATAATAATGTTGCCCTTTTAGCCTGAATGATTTTTTTCTGGGTCTTGAAGAGTTACTTACATTAGGAGAAGTTGAATTATAGCTGATTATAGGAATTGGGTATATTCTGTGGTGGAGTATTATTTATGTCTAAAGTAAAGTCCTGTTGCCCCAAACTCAGTAATAATGAACAACAGCAGGCAGTTTTCTTGCTTACTATTTCCAAGTCTGTCACTCCAAACACTTCTGTACCCACTTCTCTACTCCCATTCAGGACCACACTTACTACTGCTCTTGTTGTCTGTTGGATTTCTTCTCCCATAACATTCACAGAAATTGCCAAACAATCCCATTAGCCCCAGCATTGTAAACCAGTCCCAGGGAAACTGGCTTAACCCTGCTCATGCTTCTACATGCAGCTTAGTGCCCTGCGCTAAGTCTACACTTGCAAGTTAGTTCGAATTAAGGAAGCTTAATTCGAATTAACTTAAGCCTTGGCCACACTAGGCTTTTATTTGTTCAAATTAAGGGCTTCCTTAATTTGAACTAATAAATTCGATTATACCCTTTCGAACTAACCCTTAATTCAAATTAGTTAGTTCGAATTAAATCAATGTGGCCATATTAGTTCGAACTAACCGACACATTGAGCTTAATGCAACTGACTAATTCGAACTAAGCAAGTGCCAAGCATGGCACTTGCTTAGTTCAAACTAAAATTCCAGTGGGGCCATGCTTGTTCAAAATAAGTTCATTCGAACTAATTATAAATAGTTCGAATTAACTAATTCAAATTAACTTTGGTAAGTGTAGACATAGCCCTGGACAGTAGCCAACTATTGTTTCCAGCTATCACTGTGTCAAAGGATATTTAGGAGAGTATTTAGGATACTCAGAGATCTGTGTTTGTCTATAGATGAAAGGGCCTCTTGACAGCCATTAACACCTTCCAGCATAATTCTAACAGCAGCATCATTTGTATATATGAACACACACAAAATGGAGGATTCTTGGCAAAAAGAACTGAAACAAAGTCTAAAAACCTCAAATACAGGCCAAAAAAGACAATATAAAGAATCGAATCACCAAGAAGAAATAAAAACTTCTCTAGAAAAAACAAAATGCCAACAAAATATTCAGTCATGAGTAATTTACTCCCAGTGAAATGTGTTCAGCTGAGGAAAATTTGTGTAAAGGCCTTTGCACCACTCCAGTGGTGAGGCAATATGGAGATGGAAAGCAGCAGTAGAAGGTATACATTGAATATAGTATAACAGGGTTTCTATGCTGCCTTTCTGTTGGTGGTTGTCCTGTTGCTGGCTAGAAGAAGGGCCACAGGATGAGCAATTATGCAAGCGGGTATGAAGTAGGCTGGGGTGGGAAGAGGAAGTTGCACCAAGATTCCCTGACCAATTGGGAGAGGCAGAATTCAGTTCCCCAGTACCTCTTCAGCAGCATAAATCCTTTATATAGAAAGCAAATTTCATTTTATTTGCACAAAAAATTCCTTTCTCTCTCAGTATGTCTAATTATCTAATATGAATGCCTATTGATATGTTAGGAATGCAATCTCAGTTATGCAGAAACAGGAGAGGCATTTATTACAGAACAAATCTGTAAAATTAAACAAGTGGATAAAATTATTACTCAAAACCCACTAGAGGGTGCTCACATCCTATGAAAAAACAGAAGTTGTGGGTTCTCTCAGAGCAACAAGCAAGACCTGATAAAATCCATCTGCCTTTTAATATTCTTGTTTTTTGCTCCCCCTTTTTTGTAATATGCTGGGTTGATATATCAATGAATCACTAGCAGTTATTACACACTAAGGCTGCGTCTACACTGGTAAATTAAGTCGACTTAAGCTTGGCTTAAGTCGACTTAATGTGCCCTGCGTCTACACTACACTTTGCTTAAGTCGACTTAAGCAGCTTGCTTAAGTTGACTTAATGAAAATAAAGTCGACTTAATGAAAATTAAGTCGACTTTATTAAACCACCTTTCTACTCGACCTAAGGCTTAATTCGACTTTCTAAAGTCGAATTAAGCCAGTGTAGCCCTGGGGTAGCCCTAAGTCAACTTAGGGCTACCCCAGGACTACACCAATGCCCTCCCTGCTGGGGGGGCACAGGGGGAGCCTGGCATGCCCCCCAAAGGGCAGGGCATGTGGGCACAGTGTGACACTGTCTGGATTTAGGGAAGCATTTATGATATTATTTTCTATGGACATATCATAAATGCTATAATCCATAGGAACTATGTCATCTTTGGTATCAATAGAAAGGTAGTCATTTGCTGGGAATGATTATATAGTTTAGCTGTGGGAATGTCTGCACTGCAATAATATTAAAATATAAAAACTATTGGTCCTCCATTGTTGTTTATACATCTGTAATGCCTCTTGATGACACATCTGTGCACCAAATGTTCACTTTGAATTTCAAATACGTAGTGAGAAGGGTAGAATGTGGACTTAAGTGTTTTTATATTTTAGTGCATAAATTCCATTAAGTAATGAAATTTTCTCTTCACATCTACAATAAACCCTTATTTACCATGCATGCATATATCAAAGGGGAAGACTTCTGTATCTACTTCATTTTTTCTTAAATAAATGGAGTGTTTGACTATATTGTTTTTGTTGATAGATTAAAATAAATGCCTTATTATGATCATTTCAATGGTTGCACATGATTCCGGATTTAGTTTTCTTTATATTATTGTTTAATTCAGAGTGGAAATTTTAAATAATATTCTGTACAATTTATATTTTACTGACCTTTATGAAGTAGGACATTTTAGGATTTCCTGGAAAAATCTTGGACTGAGAAGACTCCACAAATGTCTCAATTCCACAGAAACTGTATTTTTTTCAGAAAAGCTAATGACACTGAGTTTTCAACATGGGAAAGGTATAGTCAAAAACTATGTTCATGACAACTTTTTTTTTTAATTTCTAAAAGAATAACACTCACTTTTCTAATTTTCCCCAACTATATCATCTCCTTTTGTAGTCTTTTTCACGAGCAAACTTAAGAACATCTTAGTAGCCTTGGCATGCAACAGAATAACAAGAAGAGACCTCGTCACACATCAAATCCCACTTCAAGGATGTTTATAAAGAAAAAAAATCAATGTTTTTACAAACATAAAATCCAATTTGATCTTGCCACAATCCAATTGGCATTTGCTCTACAAATACATACTGTTGTAGGTTTCAGGGCTGGTGCCATTAACAATGAAGGCAATAGTTCAACACAGTAATTATTCATTCATTCAAGTAATTTTCTTTCTATATTCTCCATAAGAGATACTGTAAAAACTGCATTGCACATAGCCAACATATAAACAGCAACTATTTGGATCATTCCTATGATATTTTATGTAATTAGAGTTTCTTAATTTGCAGTCTAAGGAAGATTAATTTTTCTCAAACATTAGCATTCAAGATTCTTCTTTTCAAATCTATTCTTCTTTTCAACTCTAGTCTTCTTTGATTTATGAGTTATCCCTTCTGAGGCACACACCATGTTCAACACTGATGTCTCTGGGTCACAAATACAACTCTGTTTTCCCTCAAAGCTCCCTCTCAGGACACTTGCCTGTAAATATCAGACAATCTTGGTTGCTTTTCTTAATTCTATTTTAATGGCTATTCAGATTTTTTTTTAAGATATTTATTGACTACACTTCCAACTTCTAGGTTTGGTAAACGCCTAAAATGTTTAGCCAAAGTAAACCTAATGTAAACATAACTACAGTTTTCGGCAACCTTTCTATTTCTTATTCCCAGAGGAAAAACCTAAAAGAATCCAGCACTTCTTCCCTGATCACAGTCTAATTCTACGTGTGATTATGATCCCATTCTCCTCAGGAACCAACCAACAACCTTCAAATTCAACTCATCTAAAGTTCCAAATGAGCAGTCTGGCTAGATCTTCCATCCAGTAATCCAAGCATCTCTTAGAATGTCTACACCACAATAAAAATTCCACAGGACTGTTGCAGTTGGCCCGGGATGACTAACCCAGACTGTTGAACTAAAAAGCTCATGTAGGAGCTGGGACTCTGAGACCCCCATAACGTGGGTGGGTCACAAAGTCTAAGCTCTAGCCCAATCCTGAACATCTACACTGTATTTTGTTGTTTTTGTTGTAGCCTGTGGCACCAATAGATTCACCAGATCATTCAGTTTACAGTGCTCAAATTCCTAAAGAGTCATCTTGCATTCTAAACAAGCAGCCCTGGGGCACTTTTAAAGACTAACATGTTTATTTATCGTATGAGCTTTCGTGGGAGAAAATCCCACTTTGTCAGACGCTTTGAAGATGGGAAACTTACAGAATGGGAGGAAATTAAATGCAGGGGAGTTTATGACATAGGATCAGATCAGGCTGTAACAGCAAATCAAAATAGGTGTTAGGATTCAAAAACTGGGGAACAGCACATAGAGGAAGGTGAGGTCAAATCACCTTTTGTAATGAGAGAAAAATCTGTAGTCCCTGTTTAACTCCTATGCACCACAACAGCACCTTTAACCCACCCAACAACATTGTTAATCTTTCATGCTAAACACTTACTCCAGCAAAGGAATCTGTGCTATCTCGGGGACTTTCTTTCTGCCCCACCACCTCCACACATAAGATGCAATTCTGCAGTGACCTGGAGAACTACTTTCACCATCTCAGACTCAAGGAATATTTTGCTGCCACCAATGTAGAACACAATGACCTACAGATACCTTCCTCCCAACATTGCAAGAAAAAAATATTCAATGTGGATTTGTCCTGAGGGTCAGAACAACAGACTAGACTTCTATATAGATTGTTTCCACCACCGGACAAAGGCTGAAATCGTGGACAAACAACATCACTTACACCATAACCTCAACCATGCAGAGAGCAATGCCATCCAGAGTCTCCAAAACAACTCTGACATTATTATTAAGGAGGCTGACAAGGGAGGCGCTGTCATCATCATGAATAAATTGGATTATGATCAGGAGGGCTTATAAATAACTGTCCAACAGAACATTCTACAAACCACTCCTCTCTGACCCACTGAGGAATACCAAAAGGTACTGTACCACCTACTCAAGAAACTCCCCAAAGCAGCACAGGAACAAATCAAGACAGACACACAGCCAGAACCCCAACTAGGGATATTCTATCTACTACCAAAAATACATAAAAAAGGAAACCCCGGATGCCCCATCATCTCAGGCATTGGCATGCTTACAGCAGGATTATCTGGCTTATGTGGACTCTCTCCTCAGACCCTATGCTATCAACATGCCTAGCTATCTGGGAGACACTATGGATTTCCTGAGAAAAATCCAATCTATTGGTGAACTTCCAGAAAATACCATCCTGGCCTCTATGGATGTAGAGGCTCCTTACACAAACATTCCACACAGAGATGGATTACAAGCCATTAGAAGAACTATCCAAGATGATGGTACAGCTAAACTTGTGGCTGAACTTTGTGACTTTGTACTAACCCATAACCATTTCAGATTTGAAGATAATTTATACCTTCAAGTCAGCGGCACTGTTATGGGTATCCGCATGGCCCCACAATATGTCAATATCTTTATGGCTAACTTGGAACAATGCTTCCTCATGTCTCATCCAAAGCACCTCTACTTTACTACACTATATTGATGACATCTTCATCATCTGGACCCATGGTAAGGATGCCCTTGAAGATATCCATAGGGATTTCAACAATTTCCACGCCACAGTCAAACTTAGCCTGGAATACTCCACACAGGATACTCCACTTTCTGGACACTACAGTGCAAATTAGTTATGGGCACATAAAGACCACCCTATACCAAAAACCTACTGATCACTATAGTTACCTAAATCCCTCGAGCTTTCATCCAAGACACACCACAGAATCCCATTGTCTACAGTAAAGCCCTAAGACATAACCGCATTTGCTCTGATCCTTTAAACAGAGACAGACACCTTCAGGATCTTTGTCAAGCATTCTTAAAACTACATATCCACTCGCAGAAGTGAAGAAACAGATTGACAGAGAGAGACAGATACCTAGAAGTCAACTACTACAGGAGAAGTCAAAGAAAAAAAGCAACAGAACGCCATTAGTCACCACCTACAACCCCCAAGTCAGACCTCTTCAACACATCATCAAAGATCTACAGCCTATTCTACAAGATGATCCCTCAGTCTCTCAAGCCTTGGGAGACAGACCTCTCCTTGCTTACAGACAGCCTCCCAACCTTAAACGGATACTCACCAACAACTACAGATCAAACAACAGAAACATTAAAGCAGGAACATATTCCTGTAACAGACCACACTGCCAACTTTACCTCATATCTACACTAAAGACACTGTCACAGGACCAAATCAAGCTATCTACTCCATCAAGGGCTCATTCACCCTCTCATTCACAAATGTGATTTATGCCATCATGTGCCGGAAATGCCCCTCTGCCTTATATATTGGACAAGCAGGACAGTCTCTGCACAAAAGAATAAATGGATACAAATCTGACATCAGAAATCTCAACACTAAAAAGCCAATAGGGGAACACTGCAATCTCTCTGCTCACTCCATTGACAACTTGCTAATAGCTGTGTTGAAACAGATGAATAACAAACCACAGCTTCAAAGAGAAACTGCAGAACTCGAATTTATATGCAAATTTGACTCAGTTGTCTTGGGGTTAAACAGGGACTATGGATTTTTCTCTCATTACAACAGGTGGTTTGACCTCACCTTCCTCTATGTGCTGTTCCTCGGTGTTTGAATCCTAACACCTACTTTGATTTGCTGTTACAGCCTGACCTGATCCTATGCCATATACTTCCCTGCATTTAATTTCCTCCCATTCTGTAAGTTTCCCATCTTCAAAGCATCTGACAAAGTGGGATTTTCTCCCACAAAAACTCATGCAATAAATGAATCTGTTAGTCTTTAAAAGTGCCACAGGACTCTGTTGTTTTTAATAGGAGTCTCATACAAAGTAACTAATGAACAAGGTAAGGAATCTGAAAGTGTGAGTAAAGACAGTACTATAGATTTAAGAATTAAGTTATTCTACTCATAAACTAGTGCAATTCCATTGATTTCAATGAAATTACTATGGATTTAGATTAGCTGTAGTCAGGGGGAGAATCTAGACCCTACTTACTTATTGAGAGAAATCCTGGCCACATTGAAGATGATCTGAATTTTGCCATTGACTACATTAGAGCTAGGATTCCACCCATCACAATCACATATTTATAGAAGAAGCAATAATTTCACTAAACATTGTTTTAAAATATCTTTAAAAGAAAGTAGAAAATAAATTCTGGGATGCATAGGCCAGTAGATGCTTTTTAAAAGCCACTGTGCTTGGCTAACTGTGTCAATTGTATGGATGGGTAACACTTTTGTTTTAAATTCATCTGAGTAAAGGGCTCTGATACAGATTACATCATTGTAGAGCTGGAAGCATTCTCCTGTGGAAAATGGATTTACCCTGATTTGCAACCATGAAACTTAATGGTGACATCTGTCCTGTTGAATCAAATGCCCATTTACATGTCCTTGCAAACACACTGATCTGAGGAATGTTGCCTGGGTGTAAAAAGGGGTTCAAACATGACCCAATTCACTTTTCAAACTTGAAGATATTTTTACATTACTTTGAAAAAAATTGAGTAAAAGATTTGTAAGGTAATATATCACTTTTACATTTTAATAAATAATAAAAATTATAGCAGCAAAAATTGATATTGGCTACTGATTTTGCAGTTAAAACTCTCTCTCCACCCCTCTGAATTAATGTGAAAGGAAAAAGGGGATTTGAAAAGTATTTAGGGCCCAATCCTGCAATCTTTATTCAACTGAAAGGTGCCACATGAAATCACTGACATTGCTTATGTGACTTACAACTGCAGGATAAGATATATAATTCATAATTAAGAATTAAAAGTGATCTATAGAAGTGAGGCATGGATCAACGAGACTCTACTCATGCCAAGGCAGGGACAGTTCACCAATAGAAGGCATATTGGTTAATGAACTATTATACACACTAATTAGACAACAGACACGTTCTTATATTACAAAAGCAGCTATTTGAAAATTAAACAAAAAGGCAGTTTGTTAGCTTTATGGCATAAGAAATTGATTGGTGTTACAGTAACTTTCAAGAGGGTTACCAAAGAAATACAGGAGCACACAACTAGCACCTAAAAATTTAACACGTTTTCACACATAAACTTTGACCTTTTATGGAGAAGTTCCTTTCTCTGTCATCAAGTCACACAAACAGGACTTTTTAAGCACAGATATTTTAGAAGCACCCATCCTGGTCAATACAGTAGCATTTTGACATATTCATCACTTACAGTAATTACATATAACAAAATCCCATAACCAAAAGAATATTTTATAAGTTGGTCAACATAGGAAGTTTTATATATAATTTACCTTATGCATTCTACAGATTATTTTTATGCATTTATGAAAGATGTTACTTTTCAACAATTATAACACAAATTAATATATTAACAATCTTGCATATAACAATGGATTTCTTGGCTCTAGTTTCAATGCATAATAATCATTTTTAAAAGCTGTATTACCAGTTTTGGGCACCACAGAAAAATGTAGCCAAATATTCAGTTGCTGTAACAATTACTATAAGATGTAGCATGCTATGTACAACAAGAGTTTTAATAAGTTTTTCTTCTGAGACTCTATCGAAATAAACAATCACAAAGTTTCATCTATATTTGTAAAGTATTTTAGTGACCACTTGTCCAAGATTGTCACTTACGTAACAGTGAGGATTGTATCTTTCTTTTAAACAAACTTACCTTTGTATGCAGTGCATGTCCATAGTAACAGCAGGACAGTGTAGCCCAGCAGTATCATCTCAGAGCCTCAGAAGCAGAACAGACACATTTACAATGACAGTTGGTACTTTCTGTTGCTCCGGGCTATGTACACTCTGTCTTATCACAGTAACTGTTCCCAGACTGACCTTGCAAAGGTTTTATTCTCTGACTTCAGCAATCGCTTCCCCTGATCTTCTTGCAACACACAATAGTCCCTTTCTGTACACATACATATTATGCAATCTTCTTAAAAAAAAAAAAAAAAAAAAAAAAAAAAAGGCAGCCTTGTTAATATTGGTTGGCTCTGTCCTTTCTGCGTTCCGTTTGCTTTTACTGCATATCTCATATCTGAGTCATCACAATCCCTCCTACTTAACACAAAACCATTTTTGTCTATCAAAATAAATATAAGTTGCTTCAATGAATCTAAAGTTTATTTTGCAAAGATATTTTCTTTGAGTTTTAAATGTTTAATTAACTAGCTGTGTCTTATATGTTGCAATAGCAACTAAGGGCTTGATCTTGAACCACTGAAGACAGGGAAAAATCTTATTAATTACAATAGAAGTATCAAATGTCTAATCTTTCTTCCCACTATAATCCCCTCCCCAGAAGACCAACTATTTTTACAGAAGATTTTTAGGTCACTCTAAACCACTAAGAAATGTAATGTTGAGCCCCTGTAGGAACAGCTATAGGTAGGGGGGAAAAGACTGAACAAAAAAAGAGAATGGGAAAGACCCCAGCTGAGTACTTTTGTGGAAAATGGAGAATTCACCTGCATTATGCTAGTGCTTCACACCCAGTAACAAAAGGTGGAATTATTTAAACAGTTGTGCAATCAGGAAAGTATGCAATTTCAGCTGTTGAAAACAGAAACCTATAGCAGGTAGAATTGACTAATGATCCCTGCTCATGATCACATACCTACCTGTACTTGCTGGTAGTCTGCCATCCTTATCTTTTGTTCTTCATGTTAACAGCAGTCCATGACCATTCTGGACCCTATCACCTAGACCAAAATTTTCACAGGGTAGACCACCACTTACTAAAGATTATTGTATAGACCATCTCTTCATCCATAGGCAACTACACAGATCAATTCTTGTGCAATTCACAAGCACTTAATAGCTTATTTGGAAAAAATAGTATCAGTAAAACATTTAGTATATTTTAAAGGTTTTTTTTAAAGGCAATTTAGAAAATATTAACAGGGAACACAGCCCACAGCATGTGACTAGATAAGTCTTTAAAAGCTATTACTGATTCATAGATAAGAGTCTGAGTACCTCTGAGCTAGTAAAATACTTTTCATTATAGAGAATGGAGCTGGATGGGGAACAGTTTTCTCATCATGTGACAATTTTCAAAATATTACAAAAATAAATTCCCACACTATATCAGGACAAAATGTCTATATCTCAGTTTTTTGCAAACAAATAAAAAAAAAGGTATGGGTCAATCAAAATGTTTCATTCCTATTTTGAATTTAAAAAATAAAAAACAAAAAAAACCCTTGTTTTAGTTTAGTGGACAGCAATAAAATCATTTCAGTTTGAAAAACTAAACATTTTTATTTTGAAAAATGTCAAAAATGGGGCTTTTCAACAACTTTGAAACTTTGTTTTCCAATAATGCTTTGATATTTATTGAAACCGACCCTGTTTTATTTTTGATATAAAAATGGCTTGTAAAAAAATTTCTCACCTAGCTCTAATCCAGACATATTTACACTTAAAACAATATTAACCTTAGAGTAGGTTCATGCATGCATGCGCGCACAGAGAGAGAGAGAGAGAGAGAGAGAGAGAGAGAGAGAGAAAAGACATACTTATAACACCATGAAGACTTAATGAGGAATTCTGGAGATTTCACATACAAAGGGCCAAATTCAGGAAAGTATTTCAGGATGCAGGTGTAACTTTAAGTGCATGAGTGAACGCATGGACTTCAGTGAGATTAA
Organism: Pelusios castaneus; assembly: GCA_007922175.1. Classification (NCBI taxonomy): domain Eukaryota; kingdom Metazoa; phylum Chordata; order Testudines; family Pelomedusidae; genus Pelusios; species Pelusios castaneus. The sequence goes on along the minus strand of ML685794.1, from coordinate 14,745,174 downwards.
CACTTATGCTTTAACCTCAGCGTTCAAGTACCTTTCTGAATCAGAACCAAAATATAGACTTGTTTAGCATAGCACAAAATTTTGAAATGCATTTCCTAACAGAAACATATAGGACATATTAAAGTTTATTTGTACTTAGTTTTTATTTCTTCAGGTAGAATAACACTTGGAAACATATTTGGTGCAGGAGCCTGATTTTCTTAACTGTTATACTAACTTCTTGATTTGCTACTCTGTATGTAAGAATGAAAAGCAAAAGATCGATGCACAGATCTGTGGGCCCCTTACTAAAGAAACTCCCAACATCTGCTCTTTATTAAATTATAAAGAATAATAATTTACAAGCATCTATGTTCATTGTTTATCCCAAGTTTCAGTGTATTTAGAAACTTTAAAAATGTCTTTTCCTTTCCTCTTAGTCTTTTCAATACGGACTATGAGGTAGAAGATCCCCAGTATCCTTCTCTTACCCTGCATTTGCAACTTTTGGTAGAATAGAGGATAGGAGATAGTGTATCTATTTACCCATGTCCAGTATAAATTAAGCATGGTGGAATTAAAACAATGAATCCCTAGTTGCATACAGGAGGATGGGAAGCCCATAGGAAGGGAAAAAAAAAGTCTGAGGCTATCTTTTCTCTTGAAACAGAGGACAGAAGCCATCTTTGGCATCCATCACTAGATAGACAAGGGAACAGAGTTTTTGTAACCTGAAAAAGAGGGATCCTTCAACCCATGGAGTGGGAGGCCAGTCAGTTCTGGAAACTGAATATATGTGAAAAGCGATTTGAAGAAAGCCTGTACCATGCCAGATAAAGATTTATAGATTTAAATTCATTCAATGGGTTTAAATTGCAGCAAGGACAGTTTAGATTGAACATAAGGAAAAAAATTCCTAACTGTAAGGGAATTTAAGCACTGAAACAAATTACCTAGGGACATTGTGGAATGCCTCTCATTGGAGATTTTTAGGAGCAGGTTAGATAAACAACTGTCAAGGATGGTGTAGATAATGTTTGCTCCTGTCATAAATGCAGGGGACTAGATTAGATGACTTCATGAGGTTCCTTCCAGTCCTATGTTTTCCCTTTGATTTAATTGTAACTCTTTCTAACTTTGTTTCTTTTATTTGGCATCATTAAACTTAAATCCTATTGGCTATGTCTACACTTACTAAAATCAGTTTGAATTAGTTAGTTCGAACTAACTAATTCAAACTAATTTTAGTTAGACAACAGAGTCTTGTGGCACTTTTAAAGACTAACAGATTTATTAATCGCATGAGCTTTCGTGGGAGAAAATCCCACTTCGTCAGACGCTTTGAAGATAGTTAGTTCAAATTAACTTAATTCAAACTAGAAAAAATTAGTTCGAACTAAGCAAGTGCCATTCATGGCACTTGCTTAGTTTGAATTAGTGATCTCCATTGATTTCAATGGGCTGGTTAGTTCGAACTAACATGGCCACATTGGTTAATTTGAACTAACTAATTCGAATTAACCCTTACATCTAATACCCTATTCAAAGTTATTAGTTCGAATTAAGGAAGCCCTTAATTCAAACTAATTAAAGCCTAGTGTAGCCATGGCTTTAGTTAGTTCGAATTAAGCTTCCTTAATTCAAACAAACTTGCCAGTGTGGACATAGCTAATGTTAGTAAATTTATTTTATGTTCACTAGACCATAGACCAACTCAGTGTTCATTAAATGGAAGTATGTTTTTATCTTAGTTAATCAGTACTGATGTACTTGTGTGTCTTTAGAGGAACAAACAAACTGTTATTTTACTGAACTGTTTGAGAAAGGGCTGGATATTACTGAGCACACTGTTTGGGGAAAACCCAGACTGAGAGTATATTGGGGTCACCTTGCTGATTGTAATGTTAGACATGAAGTTTCAAAACACACTTGCAGGCTGGGAGAAGCCAGAGCAGGGCTGTGGGCATGCTGCTGAGGTTGGAATTGCTGAACCAGTGCTGTCTAGTACACAAACGTCGGCGTGGGACTTGCATGCTTGCAACTGGTTTTGAGTGTCCCAGGATGGGAGCTATAGCAGTAATGCATTGTAAGGCACCTAAGGTTGCAGAGCACACAGCGACACAATCCCTCCTTGGACTGAATTACACTTCAAACCCTGTAACAGATGCCAAGGGAGTTTTTTATCTGAAGTTTAAAATAAACATACCTTCTGCAATGTTTGCATCACAAACATTGCAGCATTGTATTTGTACAGGAATATCAGACAGTGGAATGGGGAGACATACACAGTCAACATGAAGTATAAATACAAAAAGTAGGTGAGATTTTTAAATCTTTCAGTTTTGCTCATCTGAAGTATTTTGTATGTGTGCACGCGCGCACACAAACACTCACATAGCATTCTGAACAAATATACCTTAAAAAGGAAGCATATTTATAAAAAAGCTTGGTGATAAGGGTGATAGAGAATGCAAGCATTTGTGCTGCTGCAGACAGAAAGCTATCAAACTTTTGATAATGCTTCATGAACAACATTATTTATGTAGTAGAAGCAGCAGCGTTCCCCTCCACTCCATTGGTGGTAAATTTCTGAAGTGGGTTTTAAATAACTGGCATGTGTTCAAGGCATCTCTCCAGCATACAACACATCTATCCTGTCTGAGTGCTGCAATAAGAATTTGATTCTGTATGAAATTTTGAAATTTGTAAAGTCTCCTAATTATTACTGAACAACAGCACTGGTTCTATTGAATACTATTATTATACTGATAATAGATATCTGTTTTAAAAGTACAACACTAAAGACAGGAAGTGTTATTTCATTCAACTATTCTTTAGATAACTATTTCAGTCACAGGATGTTTTTCCTGGTAGTCTTAGGGTATATCTACACTTCCAGCTTCTTAGGGAATCAATGCAGCTGGATCATTTGAGTGGGTATCACAGACTCAAACTCTAAAGGTCAGAAGAGGCCAATATGATCATCTAGTCTGACCTCCTGCACCATGCAGGCCACAAAACCTCACCCACATGCTCCTGTAATAAACCTCTAACCTGTGACTGAGTTATTAAAGTTCTCAAATCATGATTTAAAGACTTTAAAGTACAGAGAATCCACTAGCAAGTGATCTGTGCCCCATGCCACACAGAAAGGTAAGACCTGCTCATTCAGTCCTCGAAGTGCTTTCTGGTTGATGCCATTAATCCACCTCCGTGAAAGGAGTAAGGCTGCGTTGACTGGATGGCATCTCCCATCGATGCAGTGCGGTGAAAACGCCACAGTACAGCAATGTAAGTAAGTCAATGGGAGATACGCAAGCCACATTACATTGCGTGTGTATCTTCCATCAACTGCTGGCAACAGTGTAGACCAAGCCTAGGTCTACTACTGAACAATCTTATAAATTGGATGTCTTTATCAGGCATGGCAGAGAGACTTAGACTTCCATAGGTGTAAAGACTGATATAGTCCATCACCCAAGTACTGAAGCTTCCTAAGCAGGAATTAGTCACACAGGGTAATGCACACTTGTTACACAGTTTGGAGAAGCTTGTGCTGCTGCTCCTGTTTGCACAACTGGGCTTATTCTTTGGATAAGATAAGAGAATCGTTAGGGAGAAATAGTTACATTCATGACTAAAATTAATTCATCTTTTATTGTATATAAGTTCAGAGTAACTTTACCAGTATTCCTCCTCAGTGTTCTCTCAACAGCACCCAGCACAGGAAAGCTTAAGTTGACTTTATAACACCTCATTTAAGGTCGACTTAAAGCCAGTGTGGACGGGGATTAACGTCTAAATTGACCTTATTAAGCTGACTTAAAGCGTTAAGTCAACTTAATAAGGTCGACAAGGGGCTATGTCTACACTAGAAAAGTTAAGTTGACTTTGTTAAATCGACTTAATAAGGTCGACTTAAAGTTAAATTAAAGTCAACCTTATTAAGTCAACTTAACAAAGTCAACTTAACTTTTCTAGTGTAGACATAGCCTTTTAGAGTAAAGGTATAACAAAAGATTGAATTTGCCAGCTGACCTAAAGGAATAAAGGAAAATACTTACAAACATTTTCAGTTCTATTGTTCATAATAATAGGCATTGTTACATATTACTACCAAATTTTCTTTGCTGATAAATTAGTTATAATGGCTTGTGACTTTTGGTAAGTTCCAAGTGTAATATATAAACAAATATGATTCAAATGTAGTTAAAATCTCAAAGTAGCATTAAAGAAATGTCTAACTTAACTATTGCAATGCCAGGCCCAGTTTGAATTAAGTTTATGCTGCTAAATTATCCAGCACTATAATCATTTTCATTCCAATAACATTAATTAAACTAAATTTAAAACATGTTTAAAAGCTGCAGAGAAACTGAGAGAACTAAGCAGATTTTCTGCCTGGTTTTTGTAAGTTGTCTTGAATTGTATGTTGTAGTTTAAATCAATTCAATTTAGACACAAAACTTTACAAAGGGGCAGCACAGGTTTAAATGACAGACACACAACTTTAATAAACAACATCTTCTATACAATAATATTTCAAGGTTTTTTTTAATAATCTAAAAGTAATTTATTTACATTGTGTTAGCCCAAGTTTTGCCTCCACTCTATTAATGCTTTGACTAATCTAATGGAAAACAAAGTCTAAAGACATTTTCGTTCTTCATCTCAGCAAAATAATTATGTCCTGCTCCTTTCAGGTCCCAGTTCTTTAAACAATCACATGGTTAACTTTATGAAAGTGAGTAGTTTAATTTCAATGGTACTACTTGTTCAGCTAAGTTATCCATGTGAGCACACTCGGCCTCATAAATACAGAGGGTGCCCAGTTAGGCAACATGCAGGCTGTCTTTTTTTATGTATTCTTCCCTCAACCAGTGTCTCCAGTCACATACCCTTCCCTGCCTAATGTCACATAACCATCTTACCTTATATGGAAGTTAGTATTTCTCTCCCTGTCGAGACCACCTCTTCTCACCATCCTGACCCTTTTACCATATAGAGAGTTGTTTTTCCCAAAGGAAAGAAAGAATCATTAGAAAACTAGTTTAAGCCAGTAAACAAGCAGTATGTGTATATAAGCAATTGCCATGTTACTTCCATTTTGAAGCTGAAACCATCTTGTTCAGAGTTCCCAAAACCGTAAATAAAGATCGTCAGTGTTGCCTGTGCTTCCTGATCCTTGTGAAGGGACCTTTCCAACTTTACATACACAAGGGAGTAAAGTTAAGATTGTGCATAAGTGCTTGCAAAATTGAGACCTAAACTAACAGTGTCAGAATTTGCCTCATATAAACCACTGCCCAGCAATTTCCCAAGCTCACAGCATTCCTGAGCTATTTTGAAATCTATTTCTGTGAGGAAATTGAAGTAGCTTACAGTGCAATCTTGTGAACTCCTGTCCTCCAATATGATGAACAACAAATGTTGAAATGGACAATACAAGTAGAAAAGAGATTACAATAGAGGTTCAGTAGGCACAGCACTAAATTTTCATCTCAAGCTATGGCTCATTCATCCAGTTTTTAGCCTGATGCCATATTTAATCTTAGTGGTAATGAATAATATATATATATATTTTAATGTCTCCAATGAGCCCAGTCATACCACCATCATTCACACAAGAAGTGGGATAGATAGTTTGTAGAAGGAGCCTTAAAATGCTCATATGTTCTTCTTGAAAAGATTAATCTCATTTTGCAAAACACTTAAGCCCTGATTCAGAGAGGCAATTAAATGCATGTGTATCCCTAGGACTTTATCACATGCTTAAAGTTACTCATGTACTTAAGCACCTTTCTTGAAAAAAAGCTATTATCCTGGATTAACATTTATACAGTAAGAATTCCTCATGAAAACATAAAAGAAGAAAACTAATTTTGGGAAGAAAACAGGTTTCACTTTCAAATTTCTAATGTTTGAGAAAGAAAACACTAAACAGCAGCAAAACAATTAATTAAAATGTAAAATACAGAGTGCCCAATTTTATAAATCCTTACGCACTCAATTTCGTATCTTAGAGACACATTGTACCAAATCCTGAAGGCTTAGTCCACTTCTACTGAAAACTCCCATTGAAATCAAAACAGAGATACTCTCTTCCATATGTTTAGTGATAACATTCATAATAAGAAGTTAAATATATTACAAGTTTCAACTCAAAGTTGCTTGTTAATTCTCTTACTTGGCAGGGGGGGGGGGGGGTAGTTTTGCAAGATAGGATCCTTCTAATACAATTCTTAAGATTGTTACTTTTTGGAAATTTTGGTGCAGAACAAATTAGTGCATCATAACTTCATTTGAAATTAGGACACTCTTAATTTTCCAGGGTGTGCAGCAAAGCTATTAAAGACAGTTCATGTTATTAAGGAACCCCCATGCTACAAGTGCTATAGATCTGTACCAATTTAGGGGGAAGTCAAAGAGGTACTGTGTTCCACATAGAGGAACAATGTTATAGTACAAGACAAATTTGCTTGCACCTGCTATTGGGAAGTTGCAGAACTGTGTGGCTGATCAACAAGTATTTGTCAAAGATGAATCAACAAACCTAATATCCTTCTTTGGAAGGGTAATAAGCCTTAGCCATAGAGGGAAGTAATAGATGTGATGTATATAGCCTTTAATAAGGCTTTTGATACAATCTCACCTAACTTTTGCATGAACAGACTACAAAAATACAGCCTAGGCAAACTTACTATAAGGTGGGTGGACAACTGACTGGAAAGTGTACTCAGGCAGTAGTTATCAGTGGTTCACAGTCGAGCTGGAAAGACATGTCAAGTGGGATCCTTCAGGAACCGGTCCTGGGTCAAGTTCTATTCAATAGATTAATAAATGATTGATCTGGATAATGTCATAGAGAGAGTACACTTATAATGTTTGTGGATGATATCAAGCTGGGAAGGATTGTAAACACTTTGGAAGACAGCATTAGAATTCAAATTATCTGGATAGATTGGAGGAATGGTCTGAAATAAATAGGATGGAATTCAGTAAGGACAAATGCAAAATACTACACTTGTGAAGGAATAATCAATTGCATAAACACTAAAAGGGAAATGAATGCCTAAGAAGCAGTACTGTAGAAAAAAAGATTGGGGGGCTAAAGTGGAGCACAAAGTAAACATGAGTCAACAATGTAATATTATTGCAAGAAAAAGTAAACATCTTCCTGGGTTGTATTATCAGAAGTGCTCTAAGTAAGATACAAGAAGTAATACTTCCTCTCTACTGTACACTGATAAGGTCTCAATTGGAGAACTGTGTCCTGTTCTGGTGACTACACTGCAGGGAAGATATGGACAAATTGGAGAAAATCCAGAGGAAGCAAAAAAATTATTAAAGGTCTAGAAACATGATCTATTGGGGGGGGGGGAATGGGTTTGTTTATTCTGGAGAGGAGAAGATTGGGGTTGGGGGTGATGACAATCTTCAGGTATGCAGGTTGTTATAAAAGAAAAAAACAGATTGTGGGTTAAGCAGGAAGGCAGTATTTTAGCTTTTGATCGGGATGTTCTGAAAATGCACTTTCAGGTGACAACAAGAATACTAAAAATCTCTGGAAGTCTTGTAACCAGAACGTCAAGCTGAATTCCTAACTAGTTGCACAGACATGTACTGCACACCAACAGAAAAAAACACAAAACTAGTGATTTTCTCTTCTTCAAGACTGAACAATGGATTGCCATAGCAAGATCTCAAATTTAGACTTCAGGTCTCATGTATCATAGACTTTAGGTCTCATAAATCCATTTCCTAAAATACTAAAAAGTATTTATATAATTTTTTAAAACTAAATTACACTTGTCAAACACACATGCAAAATACACATTTGATGCATTATCTATGCTTCTCATTGTGTGTTCGCTTAAGTTCTAATGTGCATAGTTCAATACTTCACAATAGGTCACCCAATATAAATTAACAAGGACTCCTGTGGCATCTTTAAAAACTAACAAAAAACGCCACAGGACTCCTTGTTTGTTTTGCTGAACTAGACTAACACGGCTATCCTTTTGGAACCAGTATAAATTAGTGATGTTCTACTCCAATATAAATTATAAATAAAATATTATTAAAATGTCATCCAGACATCATTCTAACCTGTATAATATTAACCTTTTTCTGATATATTTTGTTATCATGTTCCATTCTAATGATTTTCTCTCTTGATAACTTGTATTAAGTGTCTAATGTAGTGCTCTACAGGAGGAAGCATAATTTTGTGGTTGTATCATATCTAACCTGTAGGTTTTATTCCTGGTTTTGCCACCAATTTACCATGTGACCTTTGGCATGTAAGTAGACCATAAGGTACTATAAATAATAATTTACTATAACTTCATTTCTCCATTTTCTCATCAGTAAATTTCAGATAATAATACTTATCTCCAAGAGTGTCTTAAGGATTTCGTTGTTTTGTTAAAGTGCTGTGAGATTTTCCAAATAAAGGGAAAGAATTAAAGACAGTTAAGAGATTAAGAACCTATGTTCCAATTTGACAAAACACTGAGAATTTAGAGGCTTAAGTCTTGCTGAAAGTCAGCAAGATGCTAGCTCCTAAGTGACAACATCTCATTTGAAAATTTTACTCAGAGACTCCTATATCATTCAGGTGCTTTAGAAATTAAGCCTGTAGGTAAATGTTTCAAATGTGCCTAAGTCCCATTGACTCTCAGTAGAATTTAGGTGCTTTGAAAAATTTACTCAAAATGATTTATGTAAAGGCATACTGTTAACCAGTCACTTTTTAAAACATACTTATCTAAGACACTTGAATGAATACCTTTTAAATAATATATAATTTACCTTAAAAATCCTTCCGATAAAAAGCATCTGAAAAAAATTGAGGGTCACACCATATCTCACAATATGGTTGCTTTATTTCTTCCTGTTGCATTCCAATTCATCAGAAATGATCATTTCCGGGACATACACTTGGCACATGGTTAACTTTACAAACATGAACAGTTGTGTTGATATCACGAGACTAGTCACATATGCCTCAATGTCTACAAAATAAGGCACAAAAAATATCAGTCACAAATGCTCAAGTTAACTACACAGGCAACATGTGAGCAATCATAATGGGGCCCTGTAGAGGAAAAGTTAACAAAAAGCTCAAGCTTTGTCAACTGAGGCCATGTACACACGATCACTTTATCGTGCATTAACAGTCATTACCGCGCAATAACAGCAACAGCGTACACACGTGCAATAGGGCTCTTGCGCGTCAACAGCCCAGTTGTAGCGCAATACAAAAACCACGTTGACAAGGGTTGTACCAGTTAACGCGGAACAGCTGTTGCGCCTTTCAACTCGTGTGTACGCTTACTGCGCAATGATTGGCCTCCGGAAGTGTCCCAGCATTCCAAAATCGTCCTCTCTGGTCTTCCCCCCACCCGCTCTGTCGCGGTGATGAAACAGTCCCCGTCCTGTTTCTATTCCTGGGATTTTCAAATTTCTCCTCTGTTTCACTTCCTGTTCTCTTCCTCGTGGAGTGAAGTGCAGTTCCGATCTTCACTAGCAATGGAGGCCCATCGTGGAAGATGCGCACCCATTTGGAGCATGGCAGAGGTGCTAGATCTGATCAGCATCTGGGGAGAGTCTGCTGTGCAGGCGCAGCTACGCGGCAGCAGGCGAAATTTTGATACATATGGCATAATTTCTCGGGCCATGTCAGAGAGAGGTTCTGAGAGAGACACTGTGCAGTGCAGATCAAAGGTGAAGGAGCTAAGAATAACCTAGCACCGAGCGAAGGAGGCAAACTGCTGTTCGGGATCAGCGCCTGCAGGTACGACAAGGAAATCGAAGCCCTCCTCAGTGGGGACCCCACAACCACTGCAAAGAGTCCCGTGGACACATCAGCCCCCCCTCATCCAGTGAATGCCAGAGCCAAGCAGGATGAGGATCGATGAGGAGGAGGAGATGGAGGATGTCGTTCCCTACAAACTGACCAACGAGACTGAAGGAGAGAAAAGAGCTCTTGTTTATTATTGTGGCCACGGGGTTGTCTCTGCACCCCCCAAGGGGAAACAAAGCAACAACAACAAGCGGGAAAAGCAGTACAGTTATACTCTCTGGTTACAGCGTATCTGACGTTATGGTCATAACTTATCCTTGACAGGTCCAGATGTTGATCCGACCGCAGACACTTTCTGTGATGTGTAGTTACTTGCTATGCCTAGATAGCAGTGCATCGCTTGTATTTTTAGCAGAATAAGCATCCGGCCTGGGGGTTTGGTAGCTAAGGATATATAGTAAAAAAATAATCTTCAAGAGGCCTAACAGCTAAAGGTTATACAAAATAGTAAAATGGAGTCAATATAGCTAATGCTGAAAAGAGCAAGAGCAAGCACAAGCACAATTCTGTCTTTAGGCCCCACAAGGATGATCTGGAGGAGAGCGCAACAGTGTGTAGCCAGGAGCTCTTCTGCACCCCTGCTGAGAAATCCACCCAAGACATGAATTGCAGTGTGTCCTGTGAGGCAGCAGAGGGGGGTTCAGGTAAGTTTCTCTTCCGTGCAGCTATGGCTCCTGCTAAAAAATCATTGTCCGGGACGGGAGTGCTTGTTGTCTGGGTCCCCGCTGTGCACGCTCTTTACTATGCATTCATTAGAAGTGCATCAACACAAGCAGTGATTGTCAAAAAATCATCTGTATTTAGGTCAGTAAAGGTTTCCTCGACGTACCGCCAGATCCTCCTACTCAGGTTATATGGGATAGCGCTCCCGTATAAGGATACTCAGCCTCGCCAGCTGCAAAGCACAGCACTGGGAACCATGGCAGCACACAAGGCAGCAGCATACAGTCCCGGCTGGCATCCGGTGGCATGTAGGATATGTATTCTAGCTGGCAGGGGCACTCTGAGGAGAGGGATATCGGGTTCCATCTGTGTGCCCTGTGCAGAATGTTAGTCCCCAGTAAGGTTTCTATTAGGACGTACCTTGTCCGCTTCAGCAAAGCATAGGATGTTGACTGCCCTGTACCTTCCAGTGGAATGTGCTACTGGAAGGTTACATTGGTTATCTAGGCTATGTGTTAACAATAGCTTTATTATTCTTTTTTTTATTAGATTCGACCTTCACAAGGTCGGTGTCTACCCCAGCTGACCGCATGAGAAACATTCAGCAGCGTGCTCGAAGAAACAGGGAGGATATGTTTCAGGAGCTGATGAAAACAACAGAGGCATCCGCGAGGGAGAATTGAGCCTGGAGAGAGGAATCCCAACAGAGGAGGCAGAAACACAGGGATGAACTGCTAAGCATCATGAAGGAGCAAACAGAACTGCTCAAGAGCATGATTGCTCTGCAGACCCAGGCGAATAATGTATGGGTCCACTCCAGATACTTCAACCGTGTCTGCCTCCCACACCCCGTAGTCCTTCAAAGCATTTATTTGAAGGCCACCCGTCCCCCTGGTATACTGCAACACCCAGTCCCTCACAGAGCTACTTTTTAGGGACCCGCAGGTACACCCACCTGTAACCCCTCCAAAAAACCCCAACCACCACCCCCCTCTTTTATCTTTTAATAAAAACAGTAACAACAAATTTGAAGGGTGGCTTTATTTGTACACAGTGAAAATCTCATAAGGTGCACTTGATGCATCCTTGAAGTGAACTACGGGAGGGCATCATTGAAATGCTCCCTGAGTGCCTCCCTTATGCGAACAGCTCCTCGTTGGGCCCCCCTAATACTCCTAGTGGCTGGCTGTTCGTATGCTGCCTCGAGGCGCTGTGCCTCCATAGCCCACCCCGGGGAAAAGTTTTCTCGCCTATTTTCACAAATATTATGAAGGACACAGCATGCCACAATTACAGCAGGGATGTTGTCCTCATCCAAGTCCAGCCTCCCATACAAACAGCGCCAGTGTCCTTTTAAGTGGCCAAAGGCACACTCCACAGTCATTCTGCAGCGGCTCAATCGGTAATTGAACCGCTCCTTGTTGCGATCCAGGTTCCCGGTGTACGGCTTCATGAGCCATGGCATCAGTGGGTATGCTGGGTCTCCAAGGATGACTATGGGCATCTCCACATCCCCCACAGTAATTTTTTGATCTGGGAAGAAGGTACCCCCTTGCAGCTTCTGGTACAGTCCAGTGTTTCTGAAAATGCAGGCATCATGCACCTTTCCCGACCACGCAGCATTGATGTCCGTAAAATGCCCCTTGTGATCCATGAGTGCTTGCAGCACCATGGAGAAGTAGCCCTTCCTGTTTATGTACTCGGTTGCGAGATGGTCTGGAGCCAAAATCAGGGTGTGTGCGCCATGTATGGCTCCCCCGCAGTTAGGGAATCCCATGGCAGCAGAGCTGTCCACAATCTCACAAACATTGCCCAACGTCACCGTCCTCCACAGCAGAAAGCGATTGATGGCTCGGCACACTTGTGAGAGGGCTAATCCGATGGTGGACCTCCTGACTCCAAACTGGTTTGCAACCGACCGGTAGCAGTCAGGAGTCGCCATCTTCCAGACTGCAATCGCAACACGCTTCTCCATGGTTAGGGCTGACCTCATGTTGGTGTCTTTACATCGCAGGGCAGGGGCCAACTCTGAACACAGTTCCAGAAAGGTTGCTTTCTGCATTCGAAAGTTCTGTACCCACTGCTCGTCATCCCACAGTTGCATAACAATGCGATCCCACCACTCTGTGCTCGTCTCTCGTGACCAGAAACGGCGTTGCACCGTGTGCAGATGATCGGTGAAGGAGCTGAGCAATGTGGTGCTGTTGCTCTGCAGGGCATTGATCAGCCCCTGCTCCTCAGCATCCTCATCTGATTCGGAGCTCATTGCGTACTGAGCAACCAGCCGAGATGTATTTAGAATGCTGAAGGCGACAGTGGGATTAGAGCAGGATCCATTCTGCCTCAGTTGTGATTGCTTGCAAGTAGTGTGTCACTGCACTGTTGAAAATAGGCGCGAGTTGCTATTGGCAACGAGGAAGACGCAAGGGGAACACAGTGCACCACAGGAAAATGAGAGTTTACCCATGGCGCTTTGCGTTCCTTTCCTTCATCCCAGGATTCCAAGCACAGATTGAGGGAAAATTGAACTGTGGGATAGGTGCCCAGAATTCATTGCGCTACACCGCGATATTGCATAGAATTCTGTTGAGTTGCAAGGAGCGACATGTGTATGCGCTCTACTGCAATAAAGGTCACATGTTTTTTACAGCGCGATTGCCATGTTGCGCTTTAATCTGATCATGTGTACATAGCCTGACTCACCTTAACATCACTGAAAGACAACAGCTGCCCCATGGAGATACTAATAAAGCCCACTAACTACATCTGACATGGAGACTAGATACAATTTGGAAGATATTCGTGGCCTTTCTAGAAATGTCACCAGTATTAAATCTCATCTGGTATAACATGAATAACCAAAAACTGCTATTGGAAGCTAGTGACAATAGGCATGACACTGCCAGACTGAAAAAACAGAACACACGTATATGAACAGAAGCAGGAGTGCCTAGACAAATATTATCCCTGTGTATAGGATGACTTACTAAAGATCTCAAAGGGACAAAGGGAATTGGTTTTCTTTAGAAATTACTCCCTGACACACACAAATTAGGGCTTCAACTCCTCACATGGTATAAAAAAAGTTCACAACTCATCAATATGAAAGAAAGGAGGGAAAGTGACAAAGCCAGACCCACTGAGCCTGATTTACACCTGGGGTTACTTAAGCGGGGTTGCCAACTCTCACTATTTCATCATGGATCTTACAATATTTGGTGTTTTTGTTAAAGCCCCAGCTGTTAGAGACATATGATTAGGTGAGATGATCAGCTTTCATTTGGAGGAATGGAGAAATTTTGCTAGCCCTGATGGTTATTGAGACAAATTAGGAAATGTGAATTTGGATGAACTCTCAATATTAATCAGAAAGCAAATTGTTTATTTTAATCTGCTGATTGTAAAGAAAATATGATTTTTTTGTAGCTTGAATGATTAGTTTTGATCACTTTTAGTGTAAATATTTCAGTGGCATTACATCAGTGTAAAACTGAAGTAAATATGACTCGTTATTTAAAAGCTATTAAAATGTAATGGTAAATATAGATCTTGAATGCTTCAAGAAAAAAGAAATATGACACTGTTACCTTAATGGTTCATATTTTTTTTTTCTGCTGAAGTGACAAGAGAGACTACAGAATAAAACAGAGTCTGAAGGGGATTAAATATGGGGGATTAATCTTAAAAGGGAACACCTACAGCCATATATCTCTACTAGAGCTTCTTCCCCTTCCCATTGTTCTCTCTCTTTGCACACCGCTCCCTTTTCAATTTCACTTTTGCTGCTGTTACCGTTACTAGTAAGCACCCTGTTGCAGACTCAGGGGAGAAGCAGGCACCACCAGCAAAATCCAGGAAATGACTGCACATATACTGGGAATTAAAGATGCAAAATAAATGACTGATGAGTTGAGCACAGCAGGCAGCTGCTAGGCTGCTGCTGGCTAATGATGGAGAGATTTTTTTTTAACAGACTTTTCCTTGGACTCACAGAGGACAGGAAATTTGCATACCTTTTATGGACTGTCCATAAATTTATGGATAGTTGGCAAGGGGGGGGGGGGAAGGGTTTCATCTTGGCGCCTCTTTATGCCATTGTCTGAGTCTAGGTGAAATCTCCCGAGCCAGGGTTATTCCTGGGGTCGCGCTAGGGGTTATACATGGCCTCCATATATATCTGAATCTGGTGCAATCCCTCTCTCTGAAGGCGGCTTTGGGCAACCCTGAGGAGCATCCACAAAGCTTTGGTGCAGCGCCAGCCCAGTGTCTGGGACTAAGAAAATCCCACACCACTTCATGCTAATAAGTGTAATCCCATTGGCTGGCAAGCAGAGGTTCCCCTCACCATCACTGGGCTATGCTAATGAGAGTTAATCCCATTGGCTGGCCCGCCAGCGGCAGCTCCAAATAGCATTTGCATGGCCGAGGCTGGCAGGCATCTCTTTGTTGTCAGCCCAGCAGGCTGCGAATCTAATGCAGCCTTGGTCCCTACCCGCCCGCCGCACCTGCTTCCCGGGGAAAGGCTGCGAGCAGCAGCTGCGGCGGGAGGGAAATCACTTTCGGGCCCGGCTCCGCTCTCGTCTCTGCAGGGGCTCCGATGCTGTGGAGCGTCCTCGTGGGGCTTTAAGGCGCGCACGCTCCCGGGGCTGAACCTGTGCGGTTCTGTTGCTCGCGGAGCCCGGCGGGGAAGGCTGGGGCTGCCAGGGCAGGATGGTGGATCTGGAGAGTGAGGTGCCGCCTCTTCCGCCCAGGTACAGGTTTCGGGATTTGCTGCTCGGAGACCAAGGCTGGCAGAACGACGACAGGTGAGGCACGCTCAAGGGGAGACAAAAGGGATGGGAGGGAGCCGGGACAGGCTGGGCACCATTCGTTCCCTCTTGTATTGTCCACAGGGAAATTCCTAGAAAGTGGAACGTGGTACTGTTTACCGAGCCCTTTAAATAGCAAACAGGACAGAGAGGCCTAGCCTGTGTAGAGCAAGAACACTCACAAACACACACAAACCATACAGAGAAGCCAGTGTCTGTCTCTATTCATAGAGAGGGAGACAGACACTCCTCCAAAAAGCAGATAAACTACCTTGATTCCTTCAGGAGACAGTCAAGCTCCTTTGTATCTTCCAAAATAGGAGGCTAATTTGACTGGTTGAAGGTTCGTTCTCCGAGCAGGAAAATTGACAGTGGGGTCTCCCCTTCTGCTTCTTCAGCAATCCGAGTTTCACTGAATGATGAATGCCGAGCTGCCTTGCTAGCAGACAATGATGCTGCTATACTGCAGAAGGCAGATCACCACTGAAGATGAAAACAGAAGTTGCAGTAGTTAAGTTTAGTGGTCTAAACAGATAAAACAGCTCTGACATTTCTTGTTCACTGCATTCTTCTTGTACCTCTGGATCCCTGATGGAGACAACGGGAAAGAATGTTTACTATCTGTACTTGTGCGTGTGAAGATGCAATGCAACATCGCTCTATATAGGTGCACTGTATATCTGACTTCAAGTGTAGGAGAAATTTACAAGACTAAACTCACTGTGACACTATCAAGTCTTTAAGATACTTAAATTATAACTTGGCCTTTACAGCAAGTGTCACATTCTGCATTTGAAACATCACCCATTATTATCCTCTCACAGGGAAAGTTTTATCCTGATCATATATTGATTAGAGAAGTACCTGGGGTTCAGGCACCCTCAGTGAAATCCTCAGTCTTGCTCTGAAATGAGGTAATTTAGAGCGTATCTGCATTGTGACTGGCCACTCGTGTTGTTTGGTTTATATATGCAACAATAGTAACACAAGAGATCATTCCTTTATGTTGATATATGGATATCTAATTGTCTATGGCTTCTCACCCTGAAGATCAGGACTTGTAGGAAAGCTGTAATCACCACAACTGTCCCCCCCCCTTTTTTTTTTTGGCTAGATAAGAAAGTCCTCAAACTGTTTTTACTCTATGGGAACAGGGGGGCCACAGTCTAGAAATGGTTGAGAATCAGTGACATAGCAATTGTTTGCTGGTAATAATCCTTACTTACTTTGCCACCCAACTTGCAGATTTTGTAGGTCGCACTTTTTTTCTTCAACCAGGATATCATACTTAGATCTGAGGACCATTTGTAATGTTCTCCCATTTATACTGTTTCAGGGACAATGTGCAAGCTAAATTCTAAAGCATACAAAAATAAGGGGTGGGGCCATGATATTGTGCTCACAAAGAAAATTAAAAGGAGTTATACACCATTCATATATATATAAAATCATGTGCATTACCATCAGCAAGATCTTCATTATAACATCATTGGACAACATCTTTACTTCATCAGTAAATCATATCTGCTAATATGCCTGTACATGATCCCATTATGCAGGAACTTGTTGTAACAATGTTGAATTAAAAAAAAATCAAATGAAAACATCAAAATATATTTTTTCTATTCTGATGCAAACTGTTGATAGCCAAGTGTCCAATGTTGCTTGCATGTTAATGAATGGATTTTGTAAAATTCAAATACACTTCTGTGGAGCAGGAGCTGGCTTAAAAGAAGATGCAGTGCATGAGATTTTCATTAACAAATGAACAAACTAAAGCATCTGTTTAACTGTAGAAATTCCTGCTTGAATTTTTACACAATAGAAAGAAAACAATGTAAATGTTGGTACTTTGTATTACTCTAGAACTGCTGTTAGCATTTTTCAAGATTATTGTTTATTTATAAACAGACAGCACTTTTACTGTAAACTCACCTATATGGATTAGTGCAACCCAAATTGCTACTTCACATGTTATCAGTATTGAGTACTAAATGAAAACATACACATGTTAAAAATCTTGTTTACTAGGATATTAAATCTCATATGTGGATCGTCTCCTCTCCAAAAAGTCTGAATCAATCTCATACTATTTTTACTATTACATTATTTCTTCCATCAGTGACTGATAAATGGTTTTGCATAGAAATGGTCATTCAGGTGACATTTTGGGGATATTATAAATACTTTCAGCATTTAATTTTTTGAAATATATAATTAAGGGAATTTACATAATGTGATCCCCTAGGAACACTGGCTACTGGTTTGCTGATTACTGGTTAGATAATATTGACTAGTCATAAAAGTGATGCTACATTAAATATCCCATATTTATTTGTGAATGTCATCTGTTTTATTGCTGTGGTAGATAAACATTAATTTTTATTTTTGACAGAGTATATTTCTCTTCTTTTGTTGCATACAATGTACAATACTCTGTCAAAATCTGTTTCCTGATATTCTTGTGAACACTGTACAACTGAATTCAGAAAACAGAAGTTAATGGAAAATCCTTTAATATTTATATCTGTAACTAACTAGCCCCAAAATGTAATTTTTTTATGTGCGAGTGTGAATTATGTTGTATTAATTAGATTGGGGTTCACAAACTATTTTTCATTCACATTGCACCTTTTCAAAGGACTAATTCAAGTGGCAGCTAATATAATCAAATTAATATTAATGTATATCAACTATTAATGGAATATCCAAATACATACAATTACTGTAGTCTTGCCTTGACATATTTCAGTAAAAGGTATGAGCTAGTTTCTGTGTACATTATTTATCCAGATATGAAAAGACTGGTCACAAATGAAATAAAAAAGTGACCTGTGAAAGAAGGGGCAGTAAGGACAGAATGGGGGCACAAGGGTAACCTATGTCCCTCCAAGTGGTTGCTCCATTTTGATCCACATCAGAAGTTTTACCTTTTACACCTTGACCCTTCAGTCTGTTGCCCACTGAACCCCCAGTCTTCCTTCCCGCCCAACCTCTATTTTACCTTCAGCTCCTTCTCTTTTCAACTTGTCTCCATTTTTTGATCCTTCCCGGCTGTTCATCCTTGAGCTTCTGTCCTCCAACCTATTTGGTTACTCCCTGTCCCTACTGGCAAGGCACACACTCCTTGCTGGCTCAGCACCTGTTTGGGGTGCATTGAGAGTCAGAGGAGGAGTCGTTATCTTTCTACCCTCTGTACCAGCAACATAGTGGCCTCTGGTGAATGAGAGAAATCGCTATAGGAGCAACCCTGCTGAGCCCTTAGACCCTGTTTGTATGCATGAGATCTTAGCTAGGGCTGGGGCATGGGATTCCATGTGCATTTAATGAAATCATAAACTCAGTAAACCAACTTGTAAATTGGGCTTGTTTTGATAACTCACCGGTTCTGTTCAACAGTCTGTCACTTATCTGTTCTGAGTTTCAACAGATTCAATGGACTTTTATAGACAAGTTGTTTAGCCCAAATTATAGTTTACGGACAAATGGTTTAGATAGTTACATTATGGCCTACACATTACATTACACATTTCCAGCATATAAAACATCAAAACAGTTTTGGCCTAGTTGAGAGATTAGCAGAGGTTCCAACAAAAAAGTCTCAACCAATCATTCCCTTAGTCCTATGCAATTGTGTATTTATTTCAAACTTAACGGTTTCTGCAACGATTTATATACCCAGCCATCAAATTCATTTGCTATCAATTAAGATTTGAGGAGCAGTGGCTCTGTGTCTATTATATGTTTGAGTACAATCCTGAAAGTCCTGGGTCTGAGTTTTGCTCAACCACTCACTGAAAGGCTACTTTCCAATTCTCCCACTGCAAAATGAGTACCTGATTCATTGCGTTAGAGCAGTCAAAAGTCATTGACATGATTCAGGTCACATCCTTTCCTTGTGTACCATCAGTTATGAAACTGATGCGTCTTAACTCCATCAGCCAGATGAGCCATTGGCTCAAGGGAACTTGGACTTTGGCTATTGACCAACATTAATTAACAATTTTTTTAACTTTATCCCTTTCTTGTGGTTTCCTTACTTTATTATAACTTGTTATTCTAGTTATCAAAGATAATCACAAGCACAAAAACAACTTGAAGCAGTCTGCAAATATAAAAAAAGTCAGGCATTTCCATTCTCTAAACAACAGAAGTTTAATATACTAAAAATGAAATTCACTTTTAAGTCCCTTGACATAACTTGTAGGACAAAGTGGGTGAGGTAATATTAACCTGAGGCAAAGGAAGAAAACAAAAGTTGGTCCAATAAAAGATATTATCTCACCAACCTAGTCTTGCTAATATCCTGGGACCAAAATGGCAACAACAGTGCATAGCACTTGTGAGGAATTCTGAGATTTCTTAAGCAGTGTGTCAACAAATTCAACATTTAAGAATATGAACATTGTTAAGTAGTGTATTAAAAATTAAGATTGAAAGCAAAGAAAATACAGTATTTTAAGGTTTTGCTGCTGACAGTTTCCACTGCAACAAACTTTTTAATTCTCTTTTTTGCTAACAACACACAATATACAAATAATTTGACTGATTATGCACATGCATTCCACTCCAGGGGCATGTGCGCTTAATAAATGCAAAACTGGAATCTCTGGAATAGCAGTGTCCATAGGGTCTGTGCCTACACACCCTATCTGGCATCCTATAGCTGAGAGCATTAAAGTCAGGGAGACAACAACTGCTTTCCAGTTCCTTCTTACTGCCCTTGGCTGTGAGAAGGAATCACCACAGTGTTCAAGGTACACTATGCAGTTTATCTTTCTTGTTAGTTCTAATTAGTCTAGTTTTATCCTTTTAGCTCATTGGCATATTACAAAAAGAAAATGAGATTTTAGGATCATGAGCTCATGTGCCACCTCCTGGATCTACTGGTGTCCATACTTTGTGGATTCAAGATCTATTCCTCTTGTAAGAGAGCCATTTTATCAACAAGGGATGGTGAAAGTCTCTTCTGTCTGGGAAAAGTGCATACAACATAAGAATGGCCATATTAGGACAGACCAACAGTCAGTCTAGCCCACTATTCTGTCTTCTGTCAGTAGTCAATGGCAGTGCATCAGCTGGAATGAATAGAACAGATAATCATCAAGTGATCCAGCCTGTCAGCCATTCCTAACCTCTGGCAAACAGCAATCATGCCTATTCTAGCTAATAGCGATAGATGGACCTACCCTCCATGAACTTACCCAACTCTTTTTTGAACCACCATGAAAATGCTCATTATGCTGATCTTTTTCAAAGAGAAACCAGAAATCTAGGGAGCTTCAACTTAAGTTTTTTCTTTTGAAAAGCTCTATGAGTGGTTTTTTTTTTTTTTTTTGGCCATTGGAAGGTGAGACAATTGTTCATCCAAACCAGACTACCTCCCACAGCATCCCAATAAGCTGCCAGTCCACTCCAGGGTCCATAGCTTGTTTAGCATCAAAGAAATTCTATTCTTCCACTGAAGAGTTATCCAGAACTTCCTTCACTTCCCTATCAGGTGGTTTTGATCTCAAGGTCAATAGGACTCATGTATGCCCACACTTCAATTCCCCCAAAGATTAGCTGATCTAATGACAATGATAGCCCTGACATAACCCAGACATTTATAATACACAGATCTCATGAATCTGAGGACAACATTTCAGCCAGTAGTATAGGAGAAATTCAGGCTCTTGGAAAAGATAGCTGCATATGTTGAAAAATCTGCATGGAGGTCTTAAATCTTTTCATATCTATTTCCTACGCCTGCAGGTATTTTATTTTTAATGCAAGCCTGTTGGGGAAAATCATTAATGCCGGGAAGTATTATGAACTCTTACTGAGAAGAGTGGAGATGGGGAATTCTCCTCCTGTTGTATTTTGTTTCATAAGACAAAATGATATGGAACATGTCTTAAAAAAAAAAAAAAAAAACCCAAACAAGCAAAAAACCTCAACTATTTATTTTGTGTCTGTGGTATGCTGATATTTTATTTAAACACCAAGTGATAAATACTGGAATGAGTGTTATGTAGAAGGGGGAAAAAACAAAACCTGATGTCAAAGATTAGATATGCAAATTGAATGTAACTTGAGTGTGTGTTTTATTAGTCTGGTATAAATGCTGTATGGATTAGTCTTCAACAAAAGGTATATTAAAGAAAAAACAACACCACATTCATAATGGTCAGAGGCTGTCTACTTTTCTGCCTGCCCCAAGTAAATAAATACTTATTTTTTTTATAAAGGAAGTCATGTGAAATTAAAAGCACAAAGGGAACCAATGCCATTTAATTAGGTTACAGGAAGTTCTTTAAAAGGATAAGTAGAAGAAAAGATCAGAAACAGGAAATAAGAAAACAATAATATTATAAAAAGCCAGAGCGTGCAAACAAATACATATTAAAGGAGTGTGTTGAGAAAGCCTGTTCCAGAAGACTTTTAGTGACGCTTAAGATCCATATGCTGTATTTTAATACACATATTAATGAGCATATTAATCAAAATGGTGGAAAATTCATGATTACTAACTATGAATCAAAAGCCCAATGAGCAGAGGCCCATGCACAAAAGTAGTACATAGGTACCATAGATAGAACCTTGTACAGTTCTTCCAAACTAGAGTTAACATCATCGTAATTAACATTTATTTTCCATTTCTTCATAAAGAACAAACACAAATTTTCTTGGATTGTGCCTTTTCAAGAGAATCTGTAATAAATGCTATTGCTTTTTAAAATTAATGTTATTTAGAAGCAAAATATTTCTTTCCCCCTAAAACTCAGCACATTTGGTAGATGTGAAGTTCTTTCTTTGGGTAGGGCTAGTCTGGAGATTATTCTAACCAGTTTAAAACCAATTCAGCTAAATCAGTTTAAGATTGATTAGAGCTATAACACATGCTCATTAAATCATTCCAGTAGAACAGGATAGGTGATTAAACCATCAAAACTGGGTCTATGCTATGTCTAACCGGTCTTAAAATCATTTTAGTGAAACCAGTTTTAAAATTGTTTAGAAAATCCTCCCAGCAGGCCCTGGCAGTGCATAAGTATAGACAAATCTACTTTCAACAGCTGTACCTGTTCAGTGTTCAAACATCAGAGGCTATGTCTACACTTACTAAAATTAGTTCGAATTAACTAATTTTAGTTAGTTCGAATTAACTTAATTTGAACTAGCAAAATTTAGTTTGAACGAATGGCACTTGCTTAGTTTGAATTAGCGATTTGCATTGAATTCAATGGGCCAGTTAATTCGAACTAAGCAATTAGTTCAAATTAACATGGCCACATTGGTTAATTCGAACTAACTAGTTTGAATTAACCCTTACTTCAAATAGCCTATTCAAATTTATTAGTTCAAATTAAGGAAGCCCTTAATTCGAACTAATTAAAGCCTAGTGTAGCCATGGCTTTAGTTAGTTCGAATTAAGCTTCCTTAATTCAAACTAATTTGCCAGTGTAGACATAGCCAGAGACAGAGATCCAGGAGGTTCTACGTTAATTCCTTCTTCCACATATACTGTACTTACCAATCAAGATTTCCTAAAATAGAGTTCTCCAGTTCTCTGCCCCTTGGGACACCATCTCTTGTAACACTACAGAACTCCTCCAGGCATGATTAAATTGCACAGTGGTTAAAATGCCACCCTAGTCTACATTGGAGCCCCCCACAGTTTATATCAATAGTAGTGTCGCATGGTGTTAGCAATGATACAAAATTTTAAGGAAAAAAAAGTATAGTGTAGACAGACTCTGTATGGTCAACGAGCAGGATATACTTAATCAGTAAATTCTTTAGTAAACAAGGACCATGCTATGGCTGGATGTTGAGTGCATGAGGAACTGTTCCCTACTTGTGCCTCTGGAAGTGGGTACATGCTGAACCAAAGGTATGTGAAGACATTAGAGCTGAGATGGAACCATGCTGCCTCATCCTCATGTCTGTGCCTAAATTGCACAGTTTAGTCCAAAAAGCCTTAGGTAAATGTTAAATAATAAAGATCAATGTGATTAAGTAGACCATGCTGTCTCATCCTCCTTTCTGTCCAATGTACTATTACCCTTTTTGACATGAACGGGTAACCAGTATTCCGAACCTTGCAGGTTGTTTTCATTAGGTAGAGAAATTGTTGGAACTTCCTGCAGCTTTCTGTCCACTTCTGTGGAGTTTCTGCTGCTTTTGTCTCTCACACAGACAGCTTGATCAAACAGTACCCAGCCCCTTTATTTGCATTCAACCCAGTGAAATTCTTCTGCCTACATAACTCAGATTCCTGAATGGACTTGCACATGGCCTGTCCTTTGGGTGGTGACTCTTATTATTTCAGCTATCTTGTTTCATAAAGTACTTTAATTGCTTTTTACAATTTATCTTGCATGAAGTGTAGTTGTCATCGACCAGCTTCAATGGAGTTTCATGTAATATAGCAGTAAATTATCCAATAAAATGGTCCCGCTTTCATAAAGTCTGGTAAACATCAGTTCTTAGTATCTTTAATTATGTTGAAAAACAACATGCTTAAGAACTGAAAACATCCAATTTATTGAAGACATAAAGATGCTTCACAGCCTGGAGAGATGATTTAATTGAGGAAGAAGTATTTATTTTTGCTGTTATTCTTCGCTCATGGATATAATGATGAGTCTATTAAGGACAAATAGTTCCATGGGCAAAACAACAGAAGTCCTGTGGTACCTTACAGACTAACAAATTTCTTCGGGCATAAGCTTTTGTGGGCTGCAACCCAATTTGTCATATGCACCTGATGAAGTAGGGTGCAGCCCACTGTAGAAAGTGGGCTTTACTAAGGGTTTACTTAGGGGATTTGCTATAGTTTTAGGCATAGAATAAGTTTAGCTTATAGTATAGTATTGGTCCAAGCCTGAACCAACCTTCAAAGGTCATTTCTGCCCAGCAACACTCACTTGACCCTATGCCAAGAACTCGGACGTCACAATAGTTTGCAAAAGGTCTGCAAGAGCCCTGCAAACTAAAGTTGCAAGGAGCTCATCTGTAAAAGGTGTGCAAACAAAGGAAAGGTGTGAAAACAAAGGTGGGGGCATGAGGAACTTTATCCCTATAAAAGTAAGTCCCGGACTCCCATAAAATCAGCTAGAGGCAGATCGGTCTTAAGACACCCCGATCCCTGGGCTTGCCCTTGGGTCGAAAGCAAGTGGGGACCGATCAAAGCCAGGCTCAGCAGCTTCAAGCAAGTGGGGGCTGCTGTAGCTAGGGAGGAAGAGTCAGCACCCCTGATCCAGTCAAGTGATGGGACTGGCAAGAAGAACGGATGAAGAACGGTCGGACCCCGATCCTAGGTGTAACGATACTGACACGGTGGCTGGGAGCCTGGTGAGTAACTAGTTACAGGCACACACACACAGACCTCGGTGAAGGTTGGTTCATAGTAGATACAGATCTTTGAAACAGAAACGGGAAGATTTTAACACCCCCGAGTCCTGGGGCAAGGACTAAAGTAGTTTAGTACCCCAAGCCTGGGAGGACAGGTTGGCTAGGGATAAGGCTAGTGACCGATAGTTAGTACCCCGAGCCTGGGAGGACAGGTTAATTAGGCTGTGACTTCTTGTAAGTTAGAGGAGAGCTGAACACAGCATAATAAGAATAGCTCTAGCATTTAACCTTGGGCATCAAGTCCAAACCACAATCTTTGCCTTTAAGACCTGCTGCAGCATATGAATAGAAAGGCATAGACACACACAGACTTCCTGCTTTTGAAACTGCATCACTGTTGTCTGTCACTCTTTAAAAGTTTTTGGACAGGAAACGAAAGCCTCAAACTTGTAATCATGGTAATTGAAAATAAACCTCTTTTATTCATAATTCTCTTGATTCCTCTGATATTTTTCCTGTCACTATTGATTTCCTTTGCTCCCCTGTCATTCTCATTTCTTCCCTCATGGGAACAATACTCAGTTCCCATAATGTTCGCTTGGGTTATCTGCTGGCTCGGTTTAACCTTCTACTGTGCATATCTCCTGACCATCTGTGTAACATCAAGGGCCTCCAATCAGTCACCGGACAAAGGTAGGGCTATTATGCCTACGCCCAAAAGAACCCCCGTCCGCTCGCAACCCTCGATGAATAACACCCCGGGGGTGGACGTTAAACAGTGTAGCGGCGAACACCCACGAAAGCTTATGCCCAAATAAATTTGTTAGTCTTTAAGATCCCACAGGACTTTCGTTGTTTTTACTATATACAGACTAACACGGCTACCAGTGTGGAGCTTAGTTCCATGGGTGCAACATAGGATATAATTTAGCTCTAATTTATCAAAGCACTTAAAAAGGTAGGAATAGATTTCAGTGCTTTGTTGAACAGGAGCCTTGGTACAGTGTGTACAGGAATCTATGGAGAGACAAACTGGGCCAAATTGTGTTGTACTATGGGCAATTCCCTCCACCCCCAAACTGGTACACTTTAGTATTACAAAAAAATCACCAGTTTTTTCCTACTCATTCTTGCTGGCAATTCCATTTCCCCTGCCTCTTTCCCAACATTCTTTCACAGACATGCAGATTATTCCTATTCCATGAAAAGTCACTGAAGAAAGTAGAGATTCCAGAGGACTGGAAAAGAGCAAATATAGTGCTAGTTTATAAAAAGGGGAATAAGGACTTCCAGGGAGTTACAGACTGGTCAGCTCAACTTAAGTACCTGCAAAGATAATGGAGCAAATAATTAAGCAATTTATTTGCAAACACTTAGGGTAGGTCTACATCTGTTAAGTCGACTTAACAAGATCAATTTAAAGTCGACCTTGTTAAGTGGACTTAGAGTCTACATTAGAAACTTAAATCGATTGCCTGCGTCCACACACGCAGGTGCTAGGTTGATGGGGAGCCACGGCTCCCAGGGAGAAGGGAGCCATGGCTCCTTGGCAAAAAGGAGCCGCAGCTCCCCCAGGAGAAGGGAGCTGCAGCTCCCAGGCAAAAGGGAGCCACGGTTCCCTTGTCCCGGGAGCCGTGGCTCTCTTCTTCCTGGGAACTGTGGCTCCCTTCTCCTCAGCCCATCCCCCTTAGTTTGACTTAGGGAATTAGGTCGACCTAGGGTGTCCACACTATCATTACGTCAACTTAACAGGACTAATTAAGCATTAAGTCGACCCAAAGAGTGGTAGTTATTAAGTCGACTTAAGGAAGCGCTTAAATTGACTTAATGAAAGCCAGGTGTGGATGTGGCGTTCTGTAGGTCAACTTAAGTATCCTTAAGTTGACCTAAGTTGCTAGTGTAGATATACCCTTAGAAGGTAATAAATGATAAGTTACGATCATCATGGATTTGTGAAGATGAAATTGTGTCAAACCAACTGGATAGCTTTCTTTAGCAGGGTAACAAACCTTTTGGATCATAGGTTGAGGAGACAGTAGATGTGGTATATATTGACTTTAGTAAGGCTTTTGATTCTGTGTTGCATGACCTTTTTATTAGCAAACTATGAAAATAAAACTTAGCTGTAGCTAGCATAAGATGACTGCATTACTGGTTGGAAAACTGTATCCAGAGAGTAATCATCGTTGTCTCACAGTCCAGTTGGAAAGGCATATTGAGTGGGAAGCTGTAGGGATTAGTTCTGAGTCTGATTCTGTTCAATATATTCATTAATGATTTACATGATGATCTAGAGAGTACACAGATGGTACCAATATGGGAGGGATTGCAAATGCTTTGGAAAACTGGATTAAAATTCAAAAAACAATGTGGACAAACTGGAGAAATGGTCTGAAGTAAATAGGATGAAATTCAATAACAACAAATACAAAGTCCTACATTTAGGAAGGAACAATCAGTTGGCTGTACACATATAAAATAGAAAACTGATTGCCTAGGAAGGAGTACTGCAGAAAGGCTTCTGAAAATCATAGTGGATCATAAGCTAAATATGAGTCAACAAGGTAACACTGATGCAAAAAAAAGCAAGCATTCTGTGATGTATTAGCAGGAGTGATATAAACAAGACACCAGAAGTAATTCTTCTGCTCTACTTTGTGCTGATTTGGCCTCAGCTGGAGTATTGTTCCCAGTTTCCTACATTTCAGGAAAGATGTGGAGAAAGTCCAGAGAAGAGCAAAAAAATGATTATAGGTTTGAAAAACACAACCTATGAAGGAAGATTTAAAAAACTGGGTTTGTTTGATCCAGAGAAGAGAAGACCTGGGGTGACATGTTAGTTTTCAAGTATATAAAAAGGTTGCTACAAGGAAGGAGTGAGGAGAAAAAAAAAAGTTCTCCTTAACCTCTGAGGATAGGGCAAGCAGCAGGGGGCTTAATTGCAACAAGTGCAGTTTAGTATGGATGTTAGGGGGGGAAAAACACTTTCCAAACTGTTAGAGTAAGCAAGCATTGGAATAAATTGCCTAAGGAGGTTTTGGAATCTCAATCATTGGAGATTTTTAAGAGCAGATTAGAAAAACATCTGTCAGGAATGGGCTAGAATAATGTTTGGTCTTGCCGTAAGTGCAGGGGACTGTAATAGATGACCTTTCGAGGTACCTTCTAGTCCTATGCTTATATATTGCTTTGAGGTATATGATGATCAAGCTTGGGATCAAGAGAATAATTTCAAGCTTGGGGCTTCCTTCCTGAGCTGTTTCATGAATGCTACAGACCAAAATTCATATCCAAGATTTAATTACTTTACAAAAAAGATGCCCTGAATTGGAAAAAAAAAATTGCATAGTTCAGTAGGACAACTTCTTACTGTGGTATGCTGGGCAAAAGGTGTTCTAATCTGTGTTGTTCTGCATGCTTGTGTTTCTGTATGTGTGTTCCCTCAGGATTACACCTGGCTCAGACTTTTAAGTGAGTACTTTTTTCTGTCCAGTGATCTTGAGCCTGGCTTGAATCTTAAGCAGGAACTGAGTTAGCCTGGTAAACCTAAAACAAGGTGTTCCCTTGGTTAACTCTTTGGGTTATCTTTGGCTCAAATCTCTAGTGAGGACTTATCTTAGTCATTTGGAGCCTAGGCATATGCTGTGTGCAAGAGGTAAACTGAAGTATCATTCATGATTGAAGAAACTAACACAACCATGGATCTTTGTAGAAAAGACGGCGCCAGCCTAGGTTTTATTGCAACATAGCACAATGACAAGCGACCTATGTCAGCAGATCTGCTGGCAGCATTCATGCTCTTAATGCAACAGAACATGTTAACTGATGGCAGGACTCTCCGTCACCCCCTTTGGCTGCATGAAATCTGGGCTCTCGAGCTCCTGCTTTTATGCCCTGCTTGACCCTATAGGCTTGGCCCTCTTTGGTGTTCAAATTTATTGATTGGTCCACATACCTCTTTTTTGATGCTGCCCATTAATTTGATAGGTCCACGCATCACTTAACAGCCCCATCCATTAAACTGTTATTTTGAGATTACGTATATCCTTGTGCTGGAGAATTTAAAAATAGTTCACAGTATCTCTTCCTATCTCCGTGGCGCTAGGCCAACTGAACACCTTCAAGGTTCTTTTCAAGTACTTTTCTTCTCTTACTCCAGCTTACTTCTTGCCAGTTTCTGTGAGGTCAGACTCCTTTAGCCTGACGCCTGTCAGCCTGACCATTTATTCAACTGAAGCTTACTGTTTTGATTTGTTTTGCTAGACCTTAGGCCTTATTCCTAATAGTTTCTACTTTTTTATTTTATTTTAATGTTTTACCTTCTTCTAGACTTACTTTTTTGAGAGCAAAAATATATAGATGGCTTTTAAACCATGGCTATATATATATATATTTTACTATTAGTGTGAAATTTATCCCTGTGCAGAGGGCTCATAATAGACTATGCATCATGTAAGTCCTTAACCACTTTAGGCTTAGGAAGGATTTAAAAAATGCATAGGAACTTCAGTAGCCCTCTATACTGGAATAAATTTCATCTTCAGTGAATGTTTCTGACACTATTGATTAAGTACTGTTTCAGATACAACTAATTGGCTATGTCTACACTTGCATTTTTAAGTTGACTTTAACTAAGTCGATTTAGTGTGTCTACACTTAAAATTAAAGTCAATTTAAAGGGGAACTTACAAAGTCGACCTAGAGCATCCACACTGGATGCTCTAGGTCGACTTTGTGGGGCTCAGGGGACCTTGGGCAGGTCCACGGTGGCAGGGGGGGCACCCCCTGTGTACAATGGGGCAAAGGGTTACAGGGACCCTGGCAGGGCAGAGCCCTGTGTGTGATGCTGTCTGGATTTAGGGAAGCATTTATGATATTATTTTCTATGGATATCTCATAAATGCTGTAATCCATAGGAACTATGTCATGTTTGGTATCAATAGAAAGGTAGTAATTTGCTGGGAATGATTATATAATTTATGTCTAGGAATTCTATTTTGATTAGAAGTTAAGAATTTGATATTATATCCATACTTTAACTTGTGTCATTCTGGACAAATGCCTTAGAACAACCATTGTCTCCTTAATGTTTAGGAATTTTCCAGGTAGAATGGTCCCAGGGAGAATCCTGATAAGCCATTAGAATACAACAATTGTGTCCTTAATGGCTCATCAGGTTACTCCCTGGGACCATATCACCTGGCAGATTCCTTAACATTAAGGAGACAATGGTTGTTCAGACCCTCCCGTCTAAGGCATTTGTCCAGAATGACACTTGTTAAAGTATGGATATAACATCAAATTCTTAACTTCTAATCGAAATAGAATTCCTAGACATAAACTATATAATAATTCCAAGCAAATTACTACCTTTCTATTGATACCAAACATGACATAGTTCCTATGGATTATAGCATTTTTGAGATATCCATAGAAAATAATATCATAAATGCTTCCCTAAATCAGAGAGTGTCACACTGTGCCCACATGCCCTGCCCTTTGGGGGGCATGCCAGGCTCCCCCTGTGCACGCCCCCGGCAGGGAGGGCATTGGTGTAGTCCTGGGGTAGCCCTAAGTTGACTTAGGGCTACCCCAGGGCTACACTGGCTTAATTCGACTTTAAAAAGTTGAATTAAGCCTTAGGTCGAGTAGAAAGATGGTTTAATAAAGTCGACTTAATTTTCATTAAGTCAACTTTATTTTCCTTAAGTCGACTTAAGCAAAATGTAGTGTAGACGCAGGGCACATTAAGTTGACTTAAGCCAAGCTTAAGTCGACTTAATTCAGTAGTGTAGACACAGCCATTAAGACTATAAAGCTCACATTCTGCGAAGTTGCTAACCTACTGCCATTTAAGCAAGGCACAGTGTAGCAGTCATTTCAGTTTGCACTGCCATTTTGTTCCTATTGCCTCATCAGATTTTATGTTGAACTGTATAGCTGATATGAAAGCTCTTAATGTTAAACTTCATTTTTATAATGCATACTAAACATTCTTGGATTCCAAACAGATTTAAAATACTATTAATAAACATAGGATTTTGGAATTCTTCCATTTTTTATTCCAATATCAAATAATTTGTATTTTCTCAAACTTTAGAACAGACATCTCTATTCCCTCAATACCATTTTGTTCTCTCTCTCTCTCTCTCTCTCTCTCTTCTTTTTTTTTTTTTTTTTTTTTTGTAAAAAATACATTGAACAATGTGATAGATGTTGGTAGATACCAACAATGGTAGATACCATTCGTGCATTTCACCTATTGCTTTTGTGTTAGGAAAAACATGGTCTCAGTCATTTTTATACGGTGCATATTTTTAGGCCATGATTGCAGCACTAAGTAATGGGAAGCTTACAAGAAGTGGAAGCTTGGACAGATGACTAGGAAGGTGTATTAAGATGTTGCTCAGGCCTGCAGGGATAAAATCAGAAAGGTCAAAGGGCAATTAGAGTTGCAGCTAGCAAGGGATGTGAAGGATAACAGGAAGGGGTTCTACAAGTACGTCAGTAACAAGAAGAGGATCAGGAATGGTGCAGGTCCCTTACTGACTGGGGGAGGTATACTCATGGTCGATGATGCGGAAAAGGCTGGAGTACTCAATGCTTTTTTTATCTCAGTCTTTACAGGCAGGGCAACACAGAATGGAGAGAAGGAGAGTGGCCCTCAGTGATGGAAGGTCAGGTTAGGGACTACGTATAGAAGTTGGATGTGCACAAGCCTATGGGACCAGATGAACTGCATCAGAGGGTGCTAAGGGAGTTAGCTGATGTGATATCAGAGCTGCTCGCCATTATCTTTGAAATCTCCTGGTGAATGGGGGATATCCTGGATGATTAGAAAAAGGCAAATATAGTACCTGTCTTCAAGAAAGGGAAAAAGGAGAATCTGGGGAATTACAGACCAATAAGTCTGGAAAAATCATGGAGCAGGTCCTCAAAGAATCCATTCTGAAAGACAAGGAAGTAGCGTGATCAGGAACAGTCAGCATGGATTCATCAAGGGCAAATCATGCCTGACAAACCTGATTGCCTTCTATGGTGAGAAGACTGGATTTGTGGATGTAGGAAGAGCCGTCGATGTGATATACCTCGACTTTAGCAAGGCTTTTGATATGATTTCTCACAGTATTTTTGTCGGCAAGATAAGGAAGTATGGGTTGGATGAATGGACCGTAAAGTGGATAGAAAATTGGCTAGATCATTGGGCTCAGTGGGTAGGAATCAAGGGTTCAATGTCTAGTTGGCAATCAGGGACAAGTGGAGTGCTACAGAGGTCAGTCCTGGTGCCAGTTCTATCCAACGTCTTCATTAATGATCTGGATGACGGGATAGATTGAACGCTCAGTAAATTTGCGGATGACACCAAGCTGGTGGGAATGGTAAACACGCTGGAGGGCAGGGACAGGATTCCGGGAGACCTAGACAAATTGAAGCATTGGGCCAAAAGAAATCTCATGAGGTTCAACAAGGACAAGTTCAAAGTCCTGCACCTAGGACAGAAAAATCCCATGTACTGCTACAGGCTGGGGACCGATCAGCTAAGTAGCAGCACTGTAGAAAAGGACCTGGGGGTTATGGTGGACAGGAAGCTGAATATGAGTCAACCGTGTGCTCTCGTTGCCAAAAAGGCCAATGGCATATTGGGCTGCATCAGCAGGAGTGTTGCCAGCAGGTCGAGGGATGTGAATATTCCCCTCTATTCGGCATTCGTGAGGCCTCATCTGGAATACTGTGTCCGGTTTTGGCCTCCCCACTACAGAAAGGATGTGGACAAATTAGAAAGAGTCCAGCGGAGAGCAACAAAAATGATTAGGGGGCTGGGGCACATGACTTATGAGGAGAGACCGAAGGAACTAGGCTTATTTAGTTTGCAGAAGAGAAGACTGAGGGGGGACTTGATAGCAACACTCAACTACTTGAAGGGGTGTTCCAAAGAGGAGGGAGTTAGGCTATTCTCAGTAGTAATAGAGGACAGAACAAGGAGCAATGGTTTCAAGTTGCAGCTGGGGAGGTCGAGGTTGGAAATTAGGAGAAACTTTCTCACTAGGAAGGTAGTGAAGCATTGGGATGCATTACCTAGGGAGGTGGTGGAATCTCCATCTTTGGAAACATTTAAGGGCCGGTTAGACAAAACCCTGTCTGGGATGATTTAGTGGGAGTGGTCCTACTTTTAGCAGGGGGTTGAACTAGATGACCTCATGAGGTCTCTTACAGCCCTAAAATTCTATGATTCTGTGATTTGGACATACATAGGGGATTAAAGAAAAGTCAAGTTTTTCCTTCTGATGTGCTTACTACTCAAATAAAAAAAAATTACCACCTATGTGCAAATGAAAGGGATTCAGATCATTTCCAACACCTCTGCTTATCAGCTGGACAATTGTACTGCTGTCTCTCACAGTGATTGATGGTTTTTGCTGAGCAATTCCCTTATGTATATCTCAGAATTTACTTTAACTTGCTTTGATCAGTCATAGTGTGAATTATTGAGTGAAGCTCTCTGTTTGCCATTTCAGCAGGAAATCACCTTTTGATTGCTAAACTAGGAAGGTGTTGAGGGAAACCCAGATATTTCTAAAAGTCTTTTAAAATGCCACAAGACTCCTTGTTTATTTTGCTGAATTAGACTAACGCCTACCCTTTGGAATCAGATATTTCTGAATAAAATGATTTAAAATACCTGAGCTTAGATTTAATTACATGGAAACGTAAGTTTTCCTCTAAAGAAAAGACATAATGAAGTAAGATTTAAGTCAATTTGTTCTCCTATTTCAGAAGAGAATGCATTCACTTATGAATTCTGTTATAAAGGATTTAAGAAAATATTGGGTAGCTTTTTATTTGTCACTACAGGTACAATTTTCAAAAGCAATTAAGTAACTAATAGTAGCTTAAATTCTATTGTCATTATTGACTTTCAAGAAGACTTAGGCTCCTAAATTTGTTAATCACTGTTGAAAGTTGGAGTAAAATGCTTTTGAAAAGTGTTACCCTACATGCCTTTCACCTGTATTGGGGCAGAATTGCCTCTTTGCCGTACTGTTACTGATGTGCAATGTCCATCCTTGTGCAGCCCTGAAATGTGAGATAGTAGAATTACAGGGTGTTATATATTTTCAGGCCTCAATCTTCTCTTATCATACAAAAAACACCCCAAAATGGAAAGTGTAAGAAGAAACAATCCACATTTACTCACACACCATTTATTACCATCACCCCTACCTGGGGGAAGAGGAGTCATTGAGCTTTGAGAAAGAGTTAGCAATAGGGGCATGGCCATCTAGTCCAATTAATGTCCAAAGATCTCCAGGGAAATCTTCATACCTGAGTCCCCCCTGGAGTTATGTCACCCTGGCTCCTTATTATAAAGAGTTGGAGTTAGCGCTGAACTCATTTTCTCATTTTGGTTGTGTGGGACTGATACCATGTAAAGAGTCCTCTCCAAAAGCTACAGAGCCCAGATTACATAGCATTCATGTATTTTGTTCGCTAAACCAGTATAAGCTATATTGGCAATTTTTTTTTTCCTGGTATTACTGCAGCTACACTAAGAGGTTTTGCCAGTGTAACTATACTGGCAATTTTTTTCTAGTGTGGACTAGGCTTTAATGGCTCTGGTCTATCTTTTGAGAGTTTTGGGACCATCTCCATTTAGAGAAGAGGATGATTTGGCCCATAATTTGGAAAAAGATTTCTTATCTTTCTATGAGAAGAGATGCCATATAAAGCAATTCATATATAAAAATGCACAAAATATAAATGTTTATACATGTTACATGAAACTTGCCCTGCCCTTTGTTGGTATATGGGTGAACTGTACAATTCCCTCTCAAACATGTTTCTTGAACAACTTCTCTTTCCTCCAACATTTATTATTTGATATCAGCAAACTTTGTTTCTGTAATGCAGGGAATCTTCCTCTATCCACATTTTTTGAATGACTCACTATTGGGCTATTCCACGGTCATGGAATAACTGGTTGTGTTTAATCCATGTGTAATATCCTTGCTTGTTTACATGTTCCAACAAAGGAGATAAACAACATCCTGAAGGTATCAGAAGTTCCTATACCAAAAACATCAAGAGTGAGACAGTCTCACCAACTATTAGTCATACATAAATCCAATTTCTATGAATTTTCCATTAGTAAAGGCTGCCTTTTTCAGGCTGAATTCTGTGATGTGTACACTCCACATAAAAGCTTGTGCTGATGTACTGAATAGTTAAAGAGTTATTCCCTAACCCTATTTGTCTACAAATACATGAACAAAAAGTCCTATCCCGAGACCTGAACATTATGGTCTGATACCCTGGATGTTCTTTAGGAAGAATGCAACCCTGAATGCAACACAAATTCTACTGTACAGAAGACTCAATTCAGATTGCTTTTAAACAGCTGATAAAGACTTCAGCCTCTCTCATGCAATCATCTGCTGATTATGTTTAGCACATAACTCCCTGGTGGGAAGTTGCAGTAAAATGGAAACAGTCATTAAGAGACAAAAGTACCATTCATATTTATGGAGAACAGTAACTTTGTATTGCTATTTTCCAGTAAATGTTTCCTGAGGGATAAATCCTGCCCTCTCATCTGAGGATATTTTAGAGGAACTGCTGCAGTTACAAAGAGGAGATTGGTGCAGGTTGTAAGGAGTTCATGAATGAGAGCTTGTCCCCCATAATCCTTGTACCATGATTCTCTATTAGCAGCAGTGTGGAGTGGAGGCTTAATGCATGGCATGGTGGTAGATCAATAATGTTATGAGCTTGGTGAAACTTTGTTATGTGTTGAATTAAAACCTCATTAAAATTGATGTGTGAATGCACCTTTTATTTAAGATAGTTGTAAAAAACTAAGGGGCCACAACTAATACAAGGCGTAATAGTTTATATCTAAATTGCAGCTGAGAATATTTGTCTCCCAGCCAGGGCAGATAGATGCATGCTCACTCTGCTCAACCTAGCATGCTAAAAATAGCAATATAGTCATTGCAGAATGGGTGGCAAGCATGCGCTAGCCAACCTTGTATGGCTTCAGGAAGTCGGGCAAGTGGGCATGTACTCTGGCAGCTAACCCATGCTGCTGCCCATGCCACAATGTCCATATCTTTTATCTTGCTAGCTCAAGCAGAGCTAGTGCATGTCTGTCTATCAGAGCCAGGAGGCAAGTCCCACATATCCATATAGTCTGCCTAGAAATTAGCACCATATGTGCGAGATGTTCCATTTCATACTGTGACCAGTGGTGAGAGGGTGGGTGTGATTGAGACAGAGAGAGAGACAAGCTGGGTGCAGAGACATGAGACAGAGGCAAAAACCAAGAAAACTAAGCAGCAGGCTATAAGAACAGTGTATGACCCTAGTGAGTTTCTGGGGCTGGTGTTGGTCAAAAGAGGCTTGAGGCCATTTTCAAAGAATCTATCATTTTGTTTTGATTCCTCCTGCCTTCAGAGAAGCAGGAGATTGTACATTCCTTGTAATTAAACAAAATTGCCTCAAAAGAAAATACCAGACTCCATAGTAAATTTCTACCCTCAGCTGAAACATCCTTAAGACGCTTGAGTCTAAAAGGGGTGACAACAACAATAATGCAGATCCACTGACCAACTTCATAGTATACTGGAATGATGCAGCTCACAATAAGGATAATTGCAGTTTTAGGGCAGCAATACTGGGCTTGGAGCAGCTCTCTACAAGAGGATTCTGCATCAAACCTGTTTGCTCTCTGTGAAGGGGAGAGGATTTAGCCCTTTGTTCTTTAGGGTATTAAAATAGGTGCTTATACTTCTACTTTCTTTCAAGTAACTTTGACATTATAAAGTCTGAAAAGTTCCTTCTAAAATACAGTGGCTGTTTAGATATTTACTGAGTAGACACCTTTAAAAAATGTCACTGTCTCATGCTCCAGTCAGT
This sequence comes from Pelusios castaneus, assembly GCA_007922175.1. Lineage (NCBI taxonomy): Eukaryota > Metazoa > Chordata > Testudines > Pelomedusidae > Pelusios > Pelusios castaneus. The sequence continues at coordinate 14,708,604 of ML685794.1, read as the reverse complement.
CATCTAAAATATGATGGGGTTTGCAGCAAAGAATACTATATAATCTCATCAAATTGAGTCATATGGAAATACAAATCGGAAAAGCGTCAAACTGAGTTGCAAATGGAAAAAAAAAGACCAACTTTTTTTAAATCTGTCCCAATTTTTTTTTTTAATTCTCTGGTCTCCATTAACATACTGCCTGATCCTGCAAGATGCTCAACACCTTAACTCTCACAACAGGAGCTGAGGAGGATCGATGCCTGCCAAAAGCAGTCAATAACTTGCACTATCAAATTCATATGTACACAAAGATGTAGAATAGGACCTTCTAGAAGTTGTTGTATATATCTGCTGTATAACCCTTTTAGAAAAACAAGGAAATCATCAGAAGATACTTTTTTCCCAAACTGGACATACAATACTTAAAAATAGGTATCTTTTGTGCAAATATTTTTCCAGATTTTTATTCCTATTTTGTGCTCTTTATAGTCAATTGACCAAGACAGCTACAAATAAAACAAAATATTCCATGCTGTGCAGAAATGTAGAAACTGATAAATCAGCACATATTTGCACAGAGAACAGCAAAAGCTTTATGTAGATAATTTCAGCCTCACCAGCTCTCGAATCTGAACTTAGTCACCCAAGGATAGTTCATGGGAGAGATCTCTGATTTACACTGAAGAATTTACAAAATGTAATTTAAAACATTAATCCTAAAATCTATTTTTTAACATAACAATTATTTGTTTTGTGTGAAGGTTACTGAGACTGACGAAAGGTTGGATATAAAAATTATGAAGTAATTAGCAAAAGTCATCTGAAAAGATTCAAACCTCGATCAAAAAGCACTGAATTCATTTCAAAGGGTAAATTAGTTTCAGTAAATTATTTATGGAACCTCTCTGTATTAGTGCTTGACGATTGATTGCTCAAAGTGCAAGGAGCAAGTGGATGTGGCAGACACAGTAATCTGGATCTTGCTGGATTTATAATTACACTTGAATCTCTGAAGTATGTCAGTTACTGGTCAGTTACTCAAGTGATTTGTTCATCTTCTTAACCTGCACCATTGGTTCTTAAGCCCTTTTATGAATTGAGTCTTTGTTGCAACTTCAGCAGGTTATTTATCTTGGGGGGGGGGGGGAAGGAGAAAGGAAGAGGCAGCAGAAGTGCACTGGGGGGAGCAGGGATGCTGGCGGGGGACTTGTACCTCATGATCTTCAGCTGCAGTGAAGTGAGGTCCAGATGTTCTTAAGACCTCAAGTTCTCCCAAGAAGGCAGTGTCACTCTACAGTAGCAAGGGTGATGGCGGGAGTAGAAGGGGATACTATTCTCCCTTGCATTCCCAGACACAAGGATACCAGACCTAATTATTCCTCCTGCATCCAGCCAGGCAGCCACCAGGACTGAAAGCTATGAATTCAGAGCTCCTCCGCACCATGGAGATCATGTGCCCCCAAACAGGTGGACAACAATTAGGTTGGAAGGGAAACCATTTTGCTGTCATCCCTCAACTCCTCCCCAAAAATAGCATGCATGTTTAGTTAGTCTGTGTGGCCTCTCTGGGTATGTCTAGACTGCAATAAAAGATCCATGGCATGGCCATGGTTCATGTGGGGCAGGTGATGGCTGCTTGTAGAAATATCCTGAATTGGATGGGACAGCCCTGAAATGCAGAATTCAGATCCTGACCCTGAGCTGAATGACTTTGGAACAGCATTTGTCCCTGGTTCTCTGTGGCACTACTCTGCATGGCTATGGCTACACTAGAAAAGTTAATTCAACTTTTGTTAAGTCGACTTAATAAGGTTGACTTAAAATCAACCTTATTAAGTTGACTTAACAAAGTGGCAACATTTTAAGTCAACTTAGTCCACTTTGTTAAGTCGACCTAACTGCCCTCAGGTTGACTTAACAAAGTGGACTTATGCGTCCACACTGGGCTTTGGTCAACCTAAGGAAGGGTTAGGTCGACCTAATGAGTGGTAGTTATTAAGACGACTTAAGCCTCCTTAAGTCAACTTAAATTGCCAGTGTATACATAGCCCATGTTCCTGATTCTCAGTGACAGCGACAGCCTCCTCCTGATCTTGGGGATAGTGAGGTAGTTCTTAGCCATCCTCCTTCATGGGGCCCCATCCCCTGCTTCTCCTCTCCCCGCTGAGACTCTGCCCCGGTCCAGGAGAGAATCCAGAACCAGGCTGTGGTAAGAGCCACCCAGTGAGCCCAAGTTGCTGTGGGAAACCCTGGTTCTTCTAACTGCCCTAGGTAGCATGTCCTAGAGGGGCAGAGATACAGGCTGGGGCTGTTCTCGGGCCCTTGGCCCCCCACCTATGGCTGGTGGCGGGTCAGGGGCTCTCCACAGTGACTCAGTTTCTCTGGGTGGCTCTTACCACAGCCTGGTTCTGGATTCTGTCCTGGCTGGGGGCGGGAACTTGGATGAAAAGGAAGGGTCGGCGCTGAGACCGAAGGGGGCGCAGGGCTACTGCATGTGTTTTGCTTTGCAGTTCCCACTACCTAAGGCTCTGATTTGGTACCAAAGACATGAATAGGCTTAACACTGCCTCACATAGGAGCAGGAATAGGCGTTGAGGCTCATGAGCATTAGTAACATTCAATACTTAATGTTAGGCATTAATATTAAAAATCTGGAAGTGCTAATGGCATCTGCTATCTAGCACTATGTGTTTTCTACTAATATGTATAGAAAAGAGTAAGACAGATATGCAAAGGGATACATATGTGAGAAGAACACCTCTTGTCTGTCACAGACAAGGAGTGTCACTGAAAGATATTGATTCAGAGAACTAAAAGTGACAAGAGTTGGGCAAGCTGAGTCACCTGACCTAAGGGAAGGAAATAAAAAAGGGGTAGCATGACCATTTAAATAAACAAAAAATGTGACAGTGACTTTTCCAACCACCAATGGAGGAACATTCTCACTTCAACAAATGCTGTTTCTATCAGTGCAGTCACTTGTGTTTTTAATTGTATCAGACACTTAAAAAACCGAAACAAAACAAAAACCTTACCGAGCAGGAAGGCATTATTAAAAGAAACCTCAAATAATCGTGTACTTTATCTATATAAGTTTCAAAAGGTCAGTGTGTTAGTCTAGTTCAGCAAAACAAACAGTCTCTAAAAGTGCCACAGGACCTCATTGCTTGTTTATCTATATAGACATGGTTTGAACACTCAGTAATCAGCCTGTGGGGACATTCAGCACAAATCAGAAAACTAAACTGACCTCTTAAAGAAATTTCCTGATGACTCCCACAGAATTTGCAGGCCACTTCCAAGTTTGCTGTGAGTACCTTGAGAATGCATTCTTCTGGGAAGCTAGAGATAGTGGGAAAATTCAGTGGTTCCACTGAGCAATCCTACAGGACACCTGGTAAGTAATTTTTTTTTTTTTAAGACATATGGCACAATCTGAAAAGTTCCTTTTTATTATTTTCAATTAATAATATATATTTTGAAACTAAGGTGTTGGGGGACTGGATTCTTTTACCCTTACTCATGCTGAGCAGTATCTTACTCCCCAAGTAATCAAAGGAGCTAATCACAGTAAAATGCTACTCAGTGAAACAAAGGTTAAGCCAAATCTGGTTCTTAATATTTTATTTTTAACAATACATAGTTTAGATATTCTTAAAATAATAGAAGGAACTTCTGAAATGATGCCTCAGGAGGCATAAGTGAAAATGAATGGCTTATCCTTAGGCCCTAAGAGCTAATTCAGTACATCACCACCGGACAATATCCCATAATAATTACTTTCTCTGGCATTGACAGAAATTGCAACCACCAGATGAAGTCCTAGGAGAGAAAAAAAAATGGTTTGTTTACTTCTTTTGATTTCAGTAGTCCCTACAGGCTGATTAATGGGGCATTTTTAAAATGTTTATTGAAAAATAATGTAAAACAACAGTCACACATAATAAACATAACAAGCTGTGTTTGATGGGAAGAAAGTAACTCCACTCCACAGCGACATACAATATAGCAATATACCTATTTGATGCAACAAATCTTAATTTACAATTGCCATGCATTCTGTTAGTAATCAGCATCCTACCCCATATGGATACTGGAGAAACAAGACTGAACCCTGATCTACACTACAGAATTACTCTTTTATAACTATGTGACTTGGGCTGTGAATAATCCACTTCCCCGTGCAATATAGTTATAATGACCTAAGCACCAATTTTGACAGTGCTATGCTGGCAAGGTAGCTTCTCCTGTCAATATAGCTACTACCTCTCAGGAAGGTGGATTAACGATGCTGACAAAAGAGCTCTCTTCCATCACCATAGAGCATTTTAGTTAAAGTACCGTAGGCTTGCCAATACAGCTTTTTAAATGTAGACCTGCCCAGATATGCACAAAATCATACCTGTTATTTTGCGACTGATCCTGCTGTGCTGAGCATAGATAGCTGCCTTTAATGTTGAAGAAGTCCTTTCATACCCTTGTCACACTTCCCTCTGTTGAAGCTGGAGGTATAACAAATGTATTTGTTGTTGACCTTTTGTTTTTATGGAGTATTCTGTTAGGCTCTCTTTCTGTCTCTATTTATCTTATTTGTATCTGTTCGTAAGGTAAATAATTGTCTGTGTCATTACTATCATTGTTAAAACAGCAGAGCCTGTTTCTGCACAGTGCTGAGCATCAACAGCTGCCACTAACTTCAGGGCAAAAGTTGTGGTATCTCAGATGCTGTTTCTCTGTCATGACTGCATGATATTGCTGACACTTAAGTGGCAACTGCAGTGAGTTACATGGTTCAAGATGGCACGTTTAGAGTCCTTGGGTATGTAACAGAACAGATGCTCCATAATGGCTAATGTAGGACAGAAAACAGCTTAGGAAAATGAAGTATAAAAATCTTATGCGCATGTAACAGATGGAGAGGTCTTTAATGTGAAATGGGGAAAACAAAGGTCAAAGTTACTGTAAGCTCAAGATAAATCTGCTGCATTTGAAATGGAAAGTGTTAAGAATTAAATTGTACTCGTCTATGGTTCTATAGCATAATACAATTAAGACTAATTATATGCTCTTAACTTCTCTGGAGGAATCATAATTTTGGGGAAAGCTAAATGAGTTTATTCTGACCTACAGCATAGGCATGCAGCTTCAAGGTAAACTCCACCTCTAACCTCTCCATTCCCATCTGTTCTAGCAGTACCCACTCAAGACTCAAGTTTCCAGCCATCATCTGTCTCTGGGTAGGGACCCTCCGGACAAGTGAGTGCTAAGGTTGCACAGCTCCCTGCCTTTCACTGTGATATTCTCAGTCAGCCTATCTGCCTAAAGGCCAGCTCAGCATCTGTGGTTTGCTTTCTCTCAAAGGGCTATGGATAGTGTACTGCCAGCAGTTACAAGTTACCACACAGCTTTTTTCTAAGCAGACACATTTTTAAGATAAAAAAAAAAAATTACAGGAAAAAAAACCCACCCAAAATAAAAACAGACACACACACCACACTAAATGCACCAGGAGTCACCCATCAAGCTTCTGGGGCTCTAGTCTTCCCAAACCTTCTGCAAGGGTTGCACCCTCCCACTGCCAACCTGTTCCCCACACTCCTTGGACAGAAGGTCCGGTCCATTGGCTATATCAACTAACTCTTTTCTCAAGTCAGTTTAAATGAAGCCTTTTTATGACAAACATCTCTTTCTGTGTCTCTTGATCTCTGGAAAATACAATTTGAACAAGTACATGCAAAACTAGGGATGGTACCTATCTAGAGGTGTTTACAGCCTAAGTGATTTGTCTTAATTATCCACCACCTGTTTTGATTCCTGAAGGAGCTGTGGCTTTGGAGTTGCATGCAGTCCCTGGCCCTCAGTGATACATGAACTTAATACAGTGCAGTCCCCAAAGATATTGCATAGATTGCAAAGTCTAGGCCTGTGCTACTTTAAAGCAAAACAAAACAAAACACACAAAACAAAAGAAAAAGCCACACTGCTTTGAATACTGTCTTTTCATCTTGCCACATCTAAAAGAAGTAGAGATGATTTTTCTTTTTTATTATTTCTGAGAATCTTCTTTATGAACTATTTAGACAATATCTTAGCAAATATATTTAAATATCGCTGTATGCCACAAGATTGTGCAGTGTCTAAAAATGTGAAAAAACAATTTAGTATTAAAAAAGCTAACTGAAAACAGAATGAAATCAAAGAAGTATGGGCTGCAAGACCCTACTAGGAATGTAGTAGGGGTGGAGGTGAGGGTGAGGGTTGCGGGGGGCGGGTAGAGATTTGCAGCATATACTATATGAGGAACCTTAATTAATCTTTTTAAAAAATACTTTCTTTTCCTTTCTGGTTTCATTTAAGATATCCCAGGAAGACATAGTCTGTGTAACAATTGCATGAGTTCCATTTAAACTTCTGGATTTATGATGTCAAAGTGAATTCAGAAGGGAATTTAAAAATTTATTCTATTACAGCACAACTCTTCTGAAAATTAGAGATAATTCACAAAGAAAAATGAGGTAAATTCAGTTCAATGCTGAATTAAATATATTCATTTAAATTCACTATAATATGTTTTTAAAGTACTGTGAACAGATAGAGATATTTTAGATGCTTTTGAAATTTTTACACAATAATCTCATGGACTATACAACAGAAGGCAGATATAAAGATTGCAACTGGACTCAGTAATAATGCCCGGGTTACAGTAATTAACAATTAAATCAAGGGACCCAGCTCCCCTTCTGAACATTCTTCTCTCTTCATCTCAGGAATAAAGAGAATGTCTATCTACTTACACAGAATAGTAGGAACCTATGGCCTGAGATGAGTTTATTGTAAAAAGAGATTCTTTCTGACATTTATAACATTCTCCTTGGTTTAAGTCTCACCTTTGTATTAGAAATCACCCCATTTTTTGGAGATTGCAGGAGCATATTATTGGTAGGTCAGGGCCAAAGGAATGGCTCAGGCAAGTGCACATGTGTTTGAGAAATACTATTACCTTGTTTGCATTTGGGTTGTAGTTCTTAAAAGAATGGAGATATCACTTAGTAGTGATCTTAGGAAAGCTATTTTGCACCTTGATAGTATTAATTGTCTTTGCAACCTTGATGAATTACAGAAAAAAGTGATTCTTAAAGCATGTAGCCACAGCCACAGCTGCACCCATCCTTAATCTCTGGTTTTCAGTATATGCCTCAAGCTGCAGTTACCTGGCTAATTCACTATGGTTGCAGCTGCTCTTGTGGAAGCAACAGTGCAAACTGTAGTGGATGGAGGGTGCAGACATTTTTTATCACTGTCTATCTAAGTAATTTAAATGGTCTCCATTGCTATGCCTTTGGCTATGTCTACACTGGCAAGTTAGGTCGACTTTAGGAGGCTTAAGTCGACCTAACTTAAGTCCTGTACACACTAGGCTTTCATTAGGTCGACTTAAGAAAATCCTTAAGTCGACCTCATGAAAGCTTAGGTCAACTCAATAAGAACCGCAGGGTATTTGAACTAACCCTGCGTGGGTCGACCTAACCCTTCCTTAGGTCAACCTATGGCCAGCGTGGACGCATAAGTCCACTTTCTTAGGTCAACTTACTAAGTCCTGGTTAAGGGTAACCACTTTGTTTAGTTGACTTAATAAGGTTGACTTTAAGTCGACCTTATTAAGTCAACTTAACAAAGTCGACCTAACTTTTCCTAGTGTAGACATAGCCTTTGAGTTCCTCTCAATCTTTTACACCCATATCTGTTGTAATAGTATCATAACACTCATGTAAGGTAACAAAATACTGTTAACATCATTTTACAGAGGGGAAATGGAGTCACAGGGACTGCAAGCTGTCTAAAGTCATATAAGAAGTCTGTGTTGGAACAGCAGATGGAATCAGTGTCTAAGGCCAGGACCCTACATATTGGACTATCCTACCTACTTATCTAACTATAGAGCACAGATTGTGCTGCTACAGCAAATTAGGACAGCATGGTGGTAAACACACCTCTATCCTCTACACTATAGAATCATAGGGCTGGAAGGGACCTCATGAGGTCATCTAGTTCAACCCCCTACTAAAAGCAGAACCACTCCCACTAAATCATCCCAGCCAGGGTTTTGTCTAACCGAACCTTAAATATTTCCAAAGACAGAGATTCTACCACCTCCCTAGGTAACCCATTCCAATGCTTCACCACCCTCCTAGTGAGAAAGTTTTTCCTAATATCCAACCTCAACCTCCCCAGCTGGAATTTTAAACCATTGCTCCTTGTTCTGTCCTCTGTTACTACTGAGAACAGCCTAGCTCCCTCCTCTTTGGAGCACCCCTTCAAGTAGTTGAAGGTTGCTATCAAATCCCCACTCAGTCTTCTCTTCTGTAGACTAAATAAGCCTACTTCCTTCAGTCTCTCCTCATAAGTCATGTGTCCCAGCCCCCTAATAATTTTTGTTGCCCTCCGCTGGACTTTTTAAAATTTGTCCACATCCTTTCTGTAGTGGGGAGCCCTGGACACAGTATTCCAAATGCGGCCTCACCAGTGCCGAATAGAGGGGAATCATCAACATATATATATATCAACTATATCAACATCATTACTGTAACAGTGATAAATTTTGAATCCTATTTTTTCCAGTGTCATTCGAACAATTTCTTAGGCTCCTCCCAGTATAACTAGAGTTGGAGAACTTTCAGTGACAACACAGATATATATGCTACACCCATGAAAGTAGCATTTAGAGAAAACAGATTGGCCTTGAGGCCCCACATTATATGAATTTATGTCAATTTGTAATTCTCTGTCCCACAATGTAAAATAAATAAGTCAATAAAATTGATGTAATACTCATTCATTCCAAACAGAAGAGAGAAATCTCTAAATGGGCTCAAAGCAGAGAAGAAGGTTTTGATGAAAAAATCACCAAAACAATGTGTTCAGGCTAATTTATTTCTGCTAATATGAAAAATAAGGTGAATTCAAACACACAAAATCACAATCATTCATCTGTGGATCACTTCTTTATTAGACACTGGAGTGAATCCTGGCAAAACTCTCATTGACTTCAATGAGGCCAAGATTTCATCTTAGATATCTATATGTGAAAAATCCCTTGTACATGCCTATGCACTTCACGGCCCTGAATCCAAAAGAGACTGAGGAAAAATAAAACATTGGGTAACACATTTGTTTGCGGGGATGGGGTGGTGGGATTATGTATCAAATAAGCATTTTTAACCTGGCACTGTTCAAATGCACTAAAAACAAAAAACAAGAACCAAAAACTTATGCTTGGTTTTGAGCTTTTCAGTTCTCCAAAACAGTTTATTATTCCATCTAGAAGTTGGGACATGGGTGGGTAAAAGAGTCTTAAAATGGAAGCCTAGCATCAATCTAAACTATGGATCCTGTACCAAATGCATCTCTTGAATTCTAGAGTGTCCCTCTTCTGAAAATTTAGCTCACTAAAATTGTTAGTGATTAGCTCTTAACTGTCCTTTTAATTGCACTAGCTTTGGGTAATAATACACAAACTGATATGCAAATGAAAAAAACATCACCAAAGTCTGCTCTATTAACAAATACTAAGTTATAGCTATAATGAGCATGGTAAAGAAAAGAAGTACTATGCATACCCATATATTTGGATGTATTAAACATATTTTCAATCTACAAAACCCAAATGAGGGAAGTGGGGGGGAGACTAAGCAGACAGCCACATAAGCTCCCACTACAGTTAAACAGAAGGGGGGAAAAAAGGTTAAACATCAGTTCGATTTACCCCAGTGAAGATTTCATAAGACACCAGTCCTTGCTTCATTGACTTCAATGACACTGCCATTCAGAAAATTAAGCCCCCTTATTCTTATTAGTGGTATTTTTCAGAACTCCGAGATAAGTTTTTGCATACTTAGTGCAGAGTGTTCTTATTTTCTAGGCCATTTTCTAGGACATACCTACTTTGGCATCATACTCCTATGGATTTGGCCCTTAAAGAAAAGCAATAGAACAAGATAAGAAATCCAGTTTAATTTTCTGGATAGGTGTCCTGTCTGTTACTAATCTCTATGGCTATGTCTACACTAGCAATTTAGGTCAATTTAAGGAACCTTATGTTGACCTAAATTACTCCGTCTACACCAGACTTTCATTAAGTCAACTTAAGAAATTCCTTAAGTCGACCTAATGAAAGCTTAAGTCGACCGAATAAGAACCACCCATTAGGTCGACTTAAACCTTAAGTCGACTTCTTAAGTCAACTTAAGGATGGTGTGGACAGGGAGTAACACTTAAGTTGACTTTTTTAAGTCGACTTAAGGGTGGATAGGTTGACTTAACAAAGTGGACTAAGTTGACAACTTTAAGTCAACTTAGTCCACTTTAAGTTGATTTAATAAGTTCGGCTTTCAGTTGACTTAACAAAGTGGACTTAATTTTTTCTAGTGTAGACATAGCCCATGATTCTAGAAGATTACAGTTCTTCAAGACCAGTGAATGAGAGGTAAACTGAAGGACAGAGGGAAAGAGGATGGTGACTAGAGAGGTAGAAAGAGAAGATGGTCAGAAGATAAGACTGCAGGAGATTCCTGCACAGATAGGAGGAAGAAGGTTGGACCTAGATGAAATAATTAGCAGGGTATAAAAGGGAACTGGAGACTTGTGACATTCTCAAGACAGAGTTAAGGATGTTTTGGAAAAGGAAGAACATTTCTGATTTATAGGCGAGTACTAACAAACAGAACATTAAATATGGATTGAGGAAAATAACGCCTTCCCCCCCCCAGGTAACATACAAACAAGTCTAAGAGCAGACTCCAGACAGTATCATCTTCAACAGATGCTTCGCAGGTGGGAATTCTTATTCTTTTCTTACTCTCTAACATTACTCAGGTTCAGGGCAACGGGTAGCAATGGGAGCAGGCTCTAGCAGCAGCAGTTTCCCATCCCCAAACATGAAAAATGCATATTGGGGATTGAGATGGCTCAGAAAATGGATAATCTGATATGGAGCTTTTCAGCAGTTGAATTTTAGCACAGGTGGGCGGTGTCCAAAAGTCATTGATACCTCAAAGCCCATGTGAAATAAGTTACAAACTGGACTGAAACAATTATTAGCTTTACATCTATTATAAAAGTCACTGCTACAACTGGCCTCTTTGTTGGCAAGAATGGCCAAGGATTGAATAAAGGCAGATTGTCAATGTTCAGTGCCAAACTGTGGTTAATCCAGAACTGAGTTGAGACACATTGGCAAAACAATAGGAGAATCTTGCACTGATTTTACCTGTGCTTTAACTAGGCTGGGGTTGTCTGATAGACACCTTTCACAATCAATAATTTCACTTAAAATTGGAAGTGTGTATGTAAAATAAGGATATCATTAATGAATTGCATGTACATTAATAAGAGAACAGATCACTTAGGTGACATAATGGATAATATGCCAGGGGAAGTTCTCACTCCCACACACACTTTCTCTTCACATTATATCACCTTCCCATTCATTATTTATTATTTCTTCTCTTTGATTCTTAGGCTAATTTCCTTTTTCACATTGCATTTTCCATCTCTTTGTCTACATATTCCAATTTTATATACACAATTCCATTGTTCCACACTATGTTTCTTCTAAACCTAGTGGCACAGTAAGCATGGAAACCTTGCTTTCAGTGAGGTCAGCCCCATTTATTTATTTACTTTTTCTACTTATTAAATGTATTTTATTCTGCAGCTTCAGCATAAATCTCCAGGGAACCTTGTCAAATGCCTTATAAATATTTAAGTAAATGATGTTCATTTCAGAGCATCCCCTTTATCTATCTTTTTTCCAATTATCTTGTAATAGAGTTGAGTGCTATAGCTCATATGGTTTCTATCTTTTGCTTCCGTCCTAGCTTATCCCATACTAAATCCATTTTGTAGGTCATGCTCTAGCTGTCAATTATATTCCACCTTTTTATAACAGCCCATTTTCCTCTTATCATCCTAAGTACTCAATGCAAGAATTATTGTTAATTTGGTGTCATTTATATGTTGTTTGTGGACAGTCATTGAGAACATTAAATGAATCCAACTATTTAGACATACTTCTAAACTCTGGAATCAGTATTTCTAATGCAGTAGTTATGGAACACACAAATTTGATGTCTTTCATTTCAGTCTAACCTCTAAGCCTTAGATCATTTTAGCAATGTTGGAAATAAAGGAATATGCAAAGCATACATAAAATGTGTACTCTCTCACACACACCTAGGTGCAATCATGTTGAGTGGTATACATTATGTGTGGTATACACAATGTGCATCATTATGATATCATGAGATTGCAGAACTCCAAACAAGTTAAAGGCATACCTCACAAAAGAGACTGGTCCTATCAAATAAAGGACAAAAGGTCTGATTGATTTAAGTAGGAGCAGGATTAGGGCCTTGAGGCTGCTGCTGAAGAACATATCTGGAGCTTTAAGTCCAACATTGGCAGCAAAACCAGAGGAACAAAAGAGCATTTAGAGGACTCCAAGCTTCTCTCTAAATTCTCATCTTTCTGCTCCACTTTTATTTGCACTATAATTTATATTAAGATACTACCCAGGACCCTAATCAAGTTCAGGGTTACATTGTGCTAGGCACTGAACAGCATTTCTCCTAAAGTCGACTTAACAAAAGTTGACTTAACTTTTCAAGTGTAGACATAGCCCCTTTTCGACTTTATTAAGTCGACTTAACACTTTAAATCGACTTAATAAGGTGGATTTAGGTGCTAATCCCCATCCATACTGTCTTAAATCAAGCTATTAAGGTTGACTTAAGTGTTAAGTGGACCTAAATCGAGGTGTTATTAAGTCGACTTAACTTTTCGTTAAGTCAATTTAAGGAAATGCTTAAGTCGACTTAAGGAAAGCCCAGTGTGGACATGGAGTAGTTAAGTCGACTTAAGCCTCCTTAAATCAACTTAATTTGTAAATATAGACACACCCACACAGAGTAAGACAAGGGTGCAAGAAGGGGATAAAATAATTCACATTTGATTATAGCCAAGTAATGTATTAAAACACACCTCAGCCATACTCAAATGCTACTAGTTTTAGCCTTTCTTCTTGGTATCATGGGAAAAAGTAGATCTTGGGGAGAGATTTTAAGAGGAGAGAGCATTTCAAAGGTAACTGCCTTACAGATTATTTCAGGGAAAGTCCTCTATGCATAGTGGGCAGCATGGAAGAAAGTGCAAGAATGACTGTGGGAAAAGCAGACAACTAAGTAAACAAGTCGTCTTAGTTCTAAAAAGAACCTATTTTCAGGCAGAATTAGTAAATAACTTATCAATTTTTTAAGAAAATCTAGTCCCAGGGGCACTTGGAACATCATAACTGCACTTATTTTATTTAATCGTCTTATAGGGTAAATTATGGTGACTATGTGGATGGGCAGATTAAAGCATTTGAAAATTGTAAACTATTGCTCTGTTGCTGTTAAATATAATGGAATGCAAGCAGTCTACATAATATTAATCTACCAAACCCAGGCCCCTGCATCCATCTATGTCTCTTTTCCATCTGTTCCTGATCAAACACCTGTATCTGCATCATTGTCTTCCCAATTTCTCCCCACAATTTTGTCATTAACAGCATTTTAATGCCATATGTATTATATGTATATATACTATAGTGCCATCTTCAAAGCATCTGACGAAGTAGGATTTTCTCCCATGAAAGCTCATGCAATAAATAAATTTGTTAGTCTTTAAAAGTTCCAAAGGACTCCTTATTTGTAATGCCATATGTGTGTTCAAGAAAAAGACTGCCACTACAGTTATTAGTGTAATAAGCTGCAAACTTTTTTTGGTTCCATTTAAAAAAATCTGCTGATGGTAGTATCCTTAAATGCTAAGTTTGCACTGGAACTTTTATATTAGCCAATATCCATAAAAGCATATATCATCAGCCAAGTTCCTATTGATTCCACTGAAGAGAATTCTGCAGAGAAAGAAATATGCCATCTAGATCTGGAGTAACTTATGATTCTGAAATCAATTTCAATTTTATTAATAATGTAAATCAAATCAGTGGTATATTGTGTTTAAACTGCCCTTTTAGGAGTGCTGACATCTAAATAGTGAGGGGATGCATTAACTGATCGTACCCTATTTGGGAATATTTAAGAATTTCCCAGGTATTTGGCTATGTCTACACTTGGAAATTTAAGTCGACTTTATCTATGTCGACTTAAGTCGACTTTAAGTCGACTTAGTTAAGTCAACTTAGTGAGTCTACACTTAAATTTTAAGTCGACTTTGGGGGGAACTTACAAAGTTGACCTAGAGCGTGCACACTGGACTCCTAGGTCGACTTCTAGAGGCTAGGGGGACCTAGGGTAGAGCCACAGGGACAGGGGCGACACCCCTTGCCCAGTGCCAGGGGACTCAGCCTTTGCCCCATTGTACATAGATACAATGGGGCAAAGGGGGACAGAGACCCTGGCAGAGCATAGGGGCTGGGTGGGCAGGGCCCTGCCCTGCCCTTTGGGGGGGCATGCCAGGCTCCTCAGCAGGGAGGGCATTGGTGCAGTCCTGGGGTAGCCCTAAGTCGACTTAGTGCTACCCCACGTCTACACTGGCTTAAGTCGACTCTAGGGAGTCAACTTGAGCCCTAAGTCGAACTAAAACTAGGTTTAATAAAGTCGACTTTATTTTCCTTAAGTCAACTTTATTTTCCTTAAGTCGACTTAAGGAAACTGTAGTGTAGACTCAGGGTAAATTAAGTCGACTTAATTTACAAGTGTAGACGCAGCCTTTAAGTGTTTTGTATTCGGTCCATTAAAGGGTTCCATTAAAACACTTTTTACAACTAATTGTGAGTGCCCTAACTGTTTGAAGAATATCAGAGAATAGACAAATTGATAATATAAAATAAGCCATTAAATTTAGAGAATGCATTCATTTTATTTAAAATATATAAAATTTCCTATCCCAGGGCCATTGAATGCATGTACAATAACAGAACAAAATTTAACATAAATTGACTGTTTTTCCTGCAGCAATATGCACATGCTAGGTGCTTTATGGAACAAGTGAAAAGTATTGCCCTGAAAAATCTAAAAAGGACCAAAACTGCGTACACTTAACTAACTATAGTTCTTACTGTAGATATCATCATTATGCATGGTACTGTCTGAAGAATCAGGCCTGAAGTTTAGTTTTAAACTTAATCAGTAATAAAAATACTCAAGTGTGCATTTTAGGAGAAAGTTGGACAAGGATAAAATCAAAAAGCTAAGCAACTGTTTGATCTTATTTACATGTGCAACTGCAGGAATGTACACACTGTTTGTAGTTATCAACTAGAATTTTTAATTATAAATTTATCTTTTTTCCCCCTTTCATTCTTTTTACTCCTTTGTATGTGGGCACATGCAATTAACTGAAATGAGATGGCCCTGACATTCATCCCAGTTTGTACTGGCACTGGATTGTTTAAAAAAGTATCTAGAGAGCAATTCAAGTATTGTTAATTAAAAACCCACTCCTCTGGAAATAGAACTCAACCAGCTACTCCATCTGAGGAAAAATGCTGGATAAAGATATAGCTTATATTATTCTCTGTTTCTGCAGTTCTTCTGAGGAGTCATGTTATGCACAAAAGGAACTGTAAACATAAGGCATAAATGTTTTATTCAAAAGTTAGGATGGTCACATTACTTACGAGTGATGGCACCGTGAATGACGTAGACAAGTTATCCCAAAGGAGTGATGGTAAATCCTAACTTTATACCAGACTATCATATATTTTATGTCTGACTCCTATTTAATGAGAAAGTCATTTTAGAAACATTTGAAAACTTGGAAATACAACTTTTTTTTAAAAAAAAATAATTCTCTACTAGTAAGTTCTAAAAAAGTCACCAATGTGGAGAGAGAAGTTTCAAGAACTTCTAGGGCTGGAAGCAAATACTTTGTGCTTCACTATAAAGCAGAGATTTCTCCTATCTTGTGGCCAAAGCCCACATTTTTAGCCTTTCAGGTTAAGATATTGTAGCTTAAACCCCATTCTTGGTCCAGGTCTGACTAATGCTCATCTTGTGCAGAAAATTGCACATCATAGCAGAATGAATTTATTTTTTGGCAAATTGATTTTCAGATAAAAATGCAACCGCTTGAATATGTTTAGCACTTTGACATGTTATATGCTAATATCTTATGAGAGGTGGATTAGTAGGCAGAGTAAAGGTGAGGTAATCAGAGGTGCTTGATGTATTAAGATATCATATATAGAAATGATATTCGCATGCTAGAGCAGGGGTGTCAAACATGCAGACCTGGGCCTAATGTGGCTAGCAAACCTCTTCCATCTGGCCTGTGACTGTGCTCTATGGTACCACACTCTCTCCCTAACAGCGAGGGGGGGTGGTTCTCACATACCTGGCACTCTGCACTGCTGTGAGAGTGTCAGAGTGAGAGTGCCATCACAGAGCACTAGGTATGTGAGACTATGCACCTTGAGACCACGCTCTCCCTAACACAGGCTATGTCTACACTGGCAATTTAAGTCGACTTAAGGAGGCTTAAGTCGACTTAAATTAAGCCACGTCCATACTAGGCTTTCATTTAAGTCGACTTAAGAAATCCCTTAAGTCAACTTTATGAAGGCTTAAGTCAACTTTATTACTACCACTCATTAGGTCGACTTAACCCTTAAGTCGACTCGTTAAGTCGACTTAAGGACAGTGTGGACATGGAGTAACCCTTAAATCGACTTTATTAAGTTGACTTAAGGGTGGTTAGGTTGATTTAACAAAGTGGACTAAGTTGACAAAGTTAAGTCGACTTAGTCCACTTTGTTAAGTCGACTTAACAAAGTCGACCTAATTTTTTCTAGTGTAGACATAGGCAAGAGAGAGTGATATCACAGGGTGCAGTTTCACATATACAACACTCCACGATGCCATGAGAGTACCCTAGTATTTCAATTTATGGTACATACGGCCCACTTGAAGTACATTTAAGTCAAATCTGGCCCACCATAGCAAATGAGTTTGACATCCCATAGATTAGAAAGTTTTGTGTCATAATGCACAGAATTGTGATAAATATACTTAGAACATATCTATGAAATGTATCAGGTGCTTGTCCTCCTCATCTGTCCACAAATCCATTTCTTACAAAATGCCAATCCTCAAGCAACTTGAAACATCACTATAAAAAATAACCGTTCCCAGGAAGGAAGTGTTCCCTCTTCTTCCCCCTAGATAAGGAATTCCCCCTCTGCAGAGATTTCCATATGTGAAAAAACATCATCACTGCTTTGAAAAGCAATATCTTGAGTTCCTGCAGGGTTAGAAAGGGCAGCTGTTTCCTTTGAAGGAAGATAATGCAGCATTCCAATAAGACCTAGCACTTATTTCTAGTTTTAAAGGGCTTGACATGGCAGATTTTAAAATTGTTGATTTTTTAACTTTGGGGAAAAACGTGTTCTGCCTATTTTAGTATTTATTTTTCCTTTCACTTTGAGCCCTATATTTTTGAATTTGTGGAAGCGAAGACTCCTTGGCTTAAAAAGGCAGAGTGATACAAGAAACATTTGCAACCATTTTCCTAACAATTCTAAAATATTCCTTTAAGTTCCCTTAAAACCTATGGTATATGACATATCAAATAAATGGTATGGTGCAGTTATAAATATTTTATTGGCACTCATAGAGAATAATTTGGACATCTTTCTCTTTGTTTTCCCACTCTTCAGAAGAGTGGTTATCCCAAACTCACTCTGATAAAATCTTTATGGTGAACTATGCACAGTTATATACTTTCTATGTATCACATGGCTGCAATTATCATATAATATTACATGCGATGGTAATATGTATATCTATCACACATGCACATATGCTATATTTTGCATTTTATTGCACCTGATAAGAGCCCAAACAGTTCCTCTGTAAACAGTAATAAAGGTGCTGATTCTGCAGTCTTAAGTACATGCTCAACTTCATGCACTGTGTATTTTCCCATTGACATCAATGATGCTAAACTCTGTATGCTAAGGGACCATAAAAGTCTCTGCAGAATCAAGATGTATGTAGTTGAAGATTACAGCGTCTCAGGAGCGCTCCATTGCTCCTTTTAATGAGTTAACAATAAGCACTAATCATTAATTTCTGAAACAAACTTGCAAAGGTCTTTGGTTATTGTCTTTACAGATTTAAAACAAAGATAGGGTGAAATCCTGACCTCTTTGACTTCAGTATGGGCAGGATTTCACCTACAAGGCGCAGTGAACTCTGGTTTGTTCTTAAGGAAGAGGAGAGCTATTATATTTCCTTAGACATTTTGAAAACAGGATTCAGAGGCTTTCATATTATGAGTCAGTTAAGGGAAATACAGAGATATTTCATTGGGATTTATTTTGTCTCTTGATTTTTGGATTGTTTGCCATTTCAGTGTGTTCAAATGTTAATTCCTCAAGGTCATTACTTCTAGACAGATGGGATAATTATTTACACATCAAGTTTATAATTGTTTTGGAGCTATAAGCTAAATTATAGGCATAATTTCTTCTGCATAACATCTGCCCAATAATACGTTCATTTTGACTAACGAATGAAATAGGATACACTTTATTAGAACTATACAGTGTCATGAAAAAAATTAAGTCACTGAATGAAACCTGAAAAGTCAATTTGCTTAGAAACTCTGCACTGAGTGCCTAATTATAGATTTAAAGTGCTGAAATTTAAACATGCAAATTAAAAAAAAGCTAGTGTTTATGGTTGTGAAGATAATCTTCTATAGTTGAATTAATGTAGTGTCATCTTCCTGAATCTTTAGACTAGTCCAAAGGTTCTGCTGCGTCTCATAGCTTTCCTAAACCAGACACAAGAGCTAGTCACAATGAAGGATGGTGGTGAAGGCAGGGATAGGCAGGGTTATTTAGAACAGTGGCTCTGAACCAGAATTATGGGTACCTCTGGCAGTACTAGAAGTCTTCCAACATGTATCTCAACTCATTTAGATATTTGAGTGCAATTTAGGGTAGACAAGACAAATAGGGTGATTGCAGTGGCCATAATGTGGGAGGATTAGAGTAATGCCTTCCAGCCAGGCATGGGGTTTGGGTGCAACAAGAGAAGGGAAAGATAGATCATTCCTCCTCCTTTCCAGTTGCCGGGGGCAGGATTTAGCATATATCAATCTCCAACTAGCCAACATGATATAAAATGTGGCATAGCATTTTAAATCAGTGCCTTCAGAAATAAAAGCACCTCTGTTCTTCCAAGCAGGTTGGGTTTGTGCTGTAGGGGTGCGTCTACACTTACAAATTAAGTCAACTTAAGGAGGCTTAAGTCACGTTAATTTACTCTGCATCTACATTGGGCTTTCCTTAAGTCGACTTAAGTTGCTCCTTAAGTCAAATTAAGTAAAAGTTAGTTCGAATTAATAACACTTCGTTTTAATTCGAACTAGCGTTTAAGTTGACTTTATTAAGTCCACGTAAGCCAGTGGAGACGCGGAGTAATGCCTAGATGGACCTTTTTAAGTCGACTTAAAATATTAAGTCGACTTAATAAGGTTGAAAAGGGGCCACATCTACACTTGAAAAGTTAAGTCCTCTTCTGTGAAGTTGACTTAATAAGGTCCACTTTAAATCGACTTCAAGTCGACCTTATTAAGTCAACTGCATAAAGTCAACTTAACTTTTCTAATGTAGACATAGCCTAGGAGTCTCATCAGGGAATTATGTCTATGCATTATTAGCTCTCCTGCCTCTAGATATTACTGGCTTGCTTTACCTTTTGTAAAAAAAACAACAGAGTCCTGTGGAACTTTTAAAGACTAACAAATTTATTTATCGCATGAGCTTTCGTGGGAGAAAATCCCACTTCGTCAGAGCTTTGAAGATAGGAAACTTAGGCCTTGTACACACTACACAGTTATCGCGCGGTAAGGTTCCTTACCGTGCGATAACAATCAAAGCGTCCACACACTAAAGCTTCTTGTTGCACGGCAACAGCCCTCTTGCCGCGCAACATGTAAACCACCTAAACGAGGGTGGTAAGGCTTACCACAGAACAGTTGTTCCATGGTACAGCCTGTGTGGACGCTTTTTGCGCTGTTGACAGCCTCCGGAAATGTCCGAGAGTGCCAAACTGGGCCACTCTGGGCCATTGGAGCTGTCAAATATGTCAATTTCACTGCTCTAGCAGAGCAGTGAAATTGAGTATTATAGGAGCTGCCCGGTTTGGCAGCTCCCCTGGACTGAGCTAGGGGGCTGGCCCG
>ML685794.1:14650955-14687972 GCA_007922175.1 Pelusios castaneus | reverse complement strand
GGCGCTTAAGCGCCGCAGCGCCTGCTGACACCTGAACCAGCTCGGGGGTGGGGTGGCGGGCGCTGCGGCGCTTAAGCGCCAGAGCGCCTGCTGGCACCCGAACCCTGGGAGCTGAGCTGGGGGGCTGCCTCAAACCCTCGCCGGTTCGGGCCAGCCCCCAGCTCATCTTTGGGGCTTCGGATGACAGCAGGGGCTGGCAACGCAGCCCCCGCTACCACTGGAAGCCCTGCAGCTGGGGCAGGGGGCTGGCTGTGGGCAGTGCATGGTGGGACAGGTGCCCACCATGCACTGCTCTTCTTTTGCAAAGGAGCATTCACACGGTGAATGCTCCTTTGAGAAAGAAGCAGCACGTGTGTACACGAGAAAGCACTATATTTATAGCGCTTTCCTTGTCCCACAATAAAAGTTATTGCGGGACAAGTCTGTAGTGTGTACATGGCCTTAGAGAATGGGAAGAAATTAAATGCAAGGGAGTTCAAGTTCTGCAGTTTCTCTTTGAAGCTGTGATTTGTTATTCATCTGTTTCAACAAAGCTATTAGCAAGTCATCAATGGAGTGAGCAGAGAGATTGAAGTGTTGATAAATAAATCTGTTAATCTTTAAAAAGTGCCACGGGACTCTGTTGTTTTTCTACAGTATGCTAACAGGGCTACCCCTTTGAAATTTTACATTTTGTGTCAGCCTTAGTATACTAGAAGGCTTAAACCCCCACTACTGCCTACCTGACTGGTAATTTTATCAAGTCCTATGGTGTACCACTACAAGGTATTTATACTGGAACATTCTGTAAATAAGTCCCTCAATTTGGTTGCAATGTGAGAACAGGATCAACCTTATTTAAAATAAATGAATAAAAATTTCAGGTTAAATTTACCAGTCACTGACTCCAGCTTTATTCCCAGCTTCAAGCCTCTCTGAAACAAATGGACATTACTCTCACGGGGTATTAAAATCCACCACAAAGACATGTGCATGCAGTGTATCAGACAATCTCATCCCCCACCGTAACCACCAAATTGAGGGCAGGTTTTCACTGATGGTGGCGAATTTCTTCAAGTCTTAAATCAAAACATATCAATGCCCATAAGAGCCAAACATCTTATTTTGAAACAAATCTTAAAAAAACAGACTCTTGACACACATTACACCCTGCACTTCTCTATGACAACACAGTATAATCTCATAATTTTTATAAAAAAGAATACTTAATTAATTGAACATAACTCATTTTACTATAATATACACAAAAAACACAGTACTAGGTAGACCGAATAATAATAGAGCAAGGTTTTAAAAATACAGAAGCTTTGAATGTACATTACAAAAATCACAATGGCCTCTCTTTTTTCCTCCTTGCTAGTCAAAAATACAACACGGACCTGTTTGTTTTGGGTACATTTTAAAGTTTAGTATTAAGAAAAACAAACAAGGAGTCCTGTGGCACTTTTAAAGACTAACATATTTATTTATCACATGAGCTTTTGTGGGAGAAAATCCCACTTCGTTTTTCTCCCGCAAAAGCTCATGGGATAAATAAATTTGTTAGTTTTTAAAAATGCCACAGGATTCCTTTTTTATTTTACAGAATATAGTGGTTTATTGTTGCATGAAGCAATGGATAGAAAGGTATTTTCAATAATATAAAGATAGAAAACAATATCTGAAGGGGATCCCAGTATTTATCACCTTTTACATCAGTCTAAAATGTTGCCTTTTCTAAATAAAATCTATTTTAATTTTTTTGTTTTGTTTTGCCAGAAAACACAGTGGCTTTCTGTATTTACCAGCTGTATTCAGCTGAGCCAGCCCCTGGACTTCAACAACTCAAGTGCCACTAGGCCTATGCAGAAGTAGAAGCCTGATCAAGAAAAACCACACACAACCTTCTTCCTCTCATATCCATAGTAAAATCCTAAAGCCCTGTATTTCTTCAGTATTTGTTAGATACTTGTAAAGGGAAGCTTTGTTCTTAAAAACAAACAAGAAACCTAGGGGTTTAAATTCTGAGGTCTCCATTAAAACAAAGATTAAACAATTCACTTTCCCTGCGCAAACATTATAAAACAGGTAACGCTAAAGAGGAAAGAAACACATGAAGATACTTTTAAAAATAACCATAGATTTTGTTTTTGATCAAGTTCTAGCATCAGATTGTGGCATGATGTACTGAGCATTCCCCAGGATATGAAGCAAGAGCTAGGAGAGTGCTTAGCATTGGAGACTGAATCAAGATTCCTAGAATCCCTTTTTGGCTCTTCTATGGACTCACTACATCGGTCAAGATTAATCACTCTATGCTTCAGGCTTCCCTTCTAAAATGGGGACAACTGAACCATTTTGCAGAGGATCCATAGCTATGTTTACACCAGTTAATAATACTTGCCTACATCATGAAACTATTCTGAGACCTACTTAACTTTTGTAAGATTCTCATAGTTCCCCCACATAAAAGGCACTAAACAAGTGCGAAGGATTGCTTTGCAACCAGCAATCATATCTTGCTTAAAATTAGCAACATTCTGATGTCAACATTTCACAAGTCCATTGTGATCTCCAAAGGACAGAAGCGAAAAGATATGTAGCTGAAGAAAGAAAGATGGAGATAGCAGAAAAAGAGGGGGGACTTGCCAAAAGAGTAAGTTATTTCTTCTATTGCCTCTAAGCCCATATTTTAAAGGCGCCAACATGTAATCTAAACTTGTTGGACCCAACTTCCCTTGCTCCTCTTAATGCCTTATTCCTCTTTACTACCATTAACTATTAAACCCTCACAACACCACTATGAGGCAGGTAAGTATCACAATATTGCAGGTGGTGAAACAAGTGGGAAGAGCTGAAACTAACACTCAGCATTGGCAGAGCTGAAACTAACACTCAGCATTTTCTGGATCCTGTCCTGTCTACAGGCCTGGTCATTTCATGAAAGTACAATTTCCTTCTAGCAAAACCCCTATGAAAGCAGAAAACACTAAACTCCTTAAAATATCTTTTGTAGTGCCATTCAGGAAATGGTACTGAAATGAATGTCAGTTCAGACAGTTCAGTTTTAATCCAGGAATTACAAGGGAAATGAAAACCTGTAAACCAAACATGGCAAAAATCCATTGTATTTCATAAACTCAGAAGAAAGAGACAGTTTCCTCAATGGGTCACAGTGGCAAATAATATCCAGGGGCATAATTTTGATTTAGCAGCTTCTATACAACTATTGTGTTTAATTTATGGCAGCCAAGACATAAAAGAGATGAACCAATGACATTGTGACCACAGCTACAGCTTATAGAGATGCATTTCAAAATAAAAGCCAGGCAAAGCTTACAAAGCAAACACTCTCAGCAGGGTAGAAAGAGAAAGGAACACAGGAAGAGAAAGATGTTGCTACAATTTATTTGGTAATAAATGATTATGAAGGGCTCTGTAAAATAATCATGTTAACGAGAACACTGGTCTTCCTGCCTCATCAAAATTTCCTTAATAGTCTGTCACGCAGCTTTGAATCAAAGGTTCCAGTAGCAGAGAAAGTAGATTCAAAGAATCAAGCATTGAATGGTTTATATGGTAAAACAGTCCTATAAAAGATGGAGAAAACTGCTGCAGTCTCACACTTTGGGCAGACATTTGAATTAAAGGAACAAACCGGAGTCACTTCAGCAGAACATTGAGAAGACAATCAATATGTCCCCAAAGCTAATTCCCTGCGGAACCACATTTGTACCTTTTCCAGGACTTGAACCTTCACCATATGATGCAAGACAGAGGTAAATTGTGGCAAGAGTTAATAACTGACAAACAAAAGCATTGAGATAATTTTTCTTAAAAGTTATTAGCATAATTAAAACAATAGGCTTGTGCATTACTCCTCGAGACAGACTGTTGAGTATCTTTTCATATTGGGCAGAAAAACAGAATTAATGCTTTAATAAAGCTTTAGTTAAGGATTGATTTTTAAAAAATGTTTAGTTCTTAATAAAACAATTGTATCTGGGTGATGAAGAAAATTTTTAAAGTTATTATTTCTCAGGGATAAAGCTATTACTTTTGTAAAAGTACTTTATTTGTAAATTTAGGTTGGGATTTTCAAAGAGCCAAAGAGAATTAGGAGTCTAATTCCCATTGAAATCTAGTGGGAGTTGTGTGCCAAACTCCTTGCATTCTTTTGAAAATCCCAATCTCAGTACTAAACATAACAAATAGCAAAAAATCTTTTGGTTGAATCATAAATCAATCATATTATCTTTATGCTATACTGCATCATACAATATTTTGTTTAACGGAGGTCCTAATCTGTTAGATTGTGTGTATTCTTAAACAAATTATACCCCTCCTGTTTTAGAAACATTATAATATCAATTCCCTGCATATTTGTAAATCACTTCAACACATTTAAATTATGAAGGTCTGAAATTGTGAATCCATTGACTCCATTGTGAAAGAGGTTTAGTTATAACTGAACAAAAATTCTTTTTGTTTCACAGCATCGTTTCTTTGCTTTCTTGTGAAGCATTTAGATTGCAATGATTGCAGCATAGATAGGTTCTAACTACTTCATTGATGTCACCAGACAAGGGAATAATTCCATCTAATGAAAGAGGAGTAATGCTAACAAGTTTATGTTACAGAAAATATTAGTTATAAGACAGGAAAAAGACTGAATTATAAGCAAACAGAAGAAGATAAATACACTCCAATAATGACATGTTTGTGAATGCTGGGCATTTGCAATAATAAAACTCTGTTCCTAAAATATATCATAGCAAAGTTTCTACATACTTAATTGATAGTCAACATAGGTTTAATGAAGTCTTTTCTGGAAAAAAATAAGTTGTAGAGTCAGAAAATTTGGCATATCTAGCATTTTTAAAATATGAATTAAGCCAATGGCGCTGCTGAATTTTAGAGTGATCCTTTCTATTTATACCATATTTGATTTTTCAGATCAATAGGCAGGTTTTCTATTTATATGAATACCTTCACTCTCCTTTCTCTGGATAATTTGCATTGCAGTGTTTTCCATACTGCTGAACTTGTTCATTTTTGTGAGGCAGCTGTCATAAAGGTAGGAACTAGAAAAAGGAAAAAAGTTCTCTCTGAAAAGTGTGAAATTGAGAGCACATGAACTGAAATTGAACTGATTATTAAACTCAAAAGCCTACTGTGAAATAATAATAAATCTTAGACATAAAACACACCAAAGACCATCATCTATCTCGTTACTGCAGCACACACACAGAGAGAGAATATTATGGCACATATTCTCTCCAGTCAGTCAGTTTTCTTCCCTGCTGAGAAATATAGATCTCTTTAAAACAAGTGTAACAACACAACCTACATGTACACATTTTATTTATTCCTAATCAGTATACTGCACTGATCTGTGATTTTGAAATAACTGTGAATAGAGCTTTGTCAATGAGCTGCAAAATTACTGTCTGTATCCTGGTCTTTACAGTTGATAGCTTACATCAGCGCAGTGTAGACCAAAACAAGACAAAGAGTGGGGTCTGGCTGCTTCAACTGGAATACATCTAAGAAGAGGCAGGTCTTTAGGGATACTTTGAAGGAAGGGAAGTAAAGCAACATTGATAACCTGCAGCCCCCAACCTCTCCAGCACATCATCAAGAATCAACAAGCTGTCCTTGAAGATGATCCCTCACTCCCTCAAGCTTCAAGAGATAGAATAGTCCTCTCTTACAGGCAGCTACTCTCCATTCCCCCCGCCCCCCCAAGCATACTCACCAGCAGCTATGCACCATACAAGAACACCAAGCCAGGTACCTATCCCTGCAAAAACCCTATTGCCAATTCTGCCCGTATATATCTACTCAAGTGATGACATCTTAGGGGCTAACCAAATCAGCCATTCCCTCAGGGGCCCATTCACCTGCATATTTACCAATATGATATATGCCATCATGTGCCAACAATGCCACTCTGCCAAATACATTGGCCAACCTGGACTGTCTCTGTGCAAAAGAATAAATTGACACAAATCAGACATCATGAATGATAAAATTGAAAAAACAAAACAAAAGAAAACAAACAAACAAAAAACAGTGGGAAGCATGTCAACCTCCCTGGACATTCTGTAACAGATATGAAATTTCCAGTACTTCAGCAAAAAAAAATAAAAAAAATAAAACCAACTTTAAAAATAGTCTTCAGCGTAGAAGTGCAGAGCTGGAATTCATATGTAATAAACTCGACACTATCACTTAATCATAGTTATTGGACTTGAAGTAAGAAACAATAGAAGTCCCTGGCCTGTCAGATGAAGGAAGTCAGACTAGATGATCACAGTGGTCTCTTCTGGACTTAAAAAAAAAAAATCTATGAATGTGGACATTAAATGGAAGCAGAGTGAAAACCAGTGAACAAATACAAGAAAACAAAAACAGGTATTTTTAACATGTTGGTATTTGAGGACAAAATTGAGCAGTAGATTGTGAATGTTAAGGAAAGATATTTAAGGCATGGATGGGTTTTCAACAATGGGGATTGAGGAGGGAAGTGGCTGGTTTTTAGAGATATTGTTAAAGAAGTAATTGCAGGATATAGTGACAGCCCAGATCTGGAGGAGATGTGAGGGGGAAAGAGTCAGAGGAAAGAAAAAGTTGTCAGAGACGACACTAAACTAACGGGCTTTGGGGATAAGGAGGGTGGGTAGAGTTGTCAACAGTGACAAAAGAGGCGACGTAGGAGGAAGATAATACTTTCAGAGTTAGAGTTGGTGACACGGCATCAAGACAGGGGGAGATAAGTGGAAATACCGATCTGACATATTTTGAAAGTTCAAGGCTGGAGAAGTAGATCTTTGAGTTGTCCAGGTAGAGATATAATAGCTGAGACCCTGGGAGGGAATGTGTTCATGCAGCACTGGAACACAGCAGGTCAAGAATTAAGTGATGTGGGATTCTGAGAGAATGGCACATAAGCCTCCAAAAAAGAATGAGGAAGGAACACTTAATGAGAGGAGAGGAAAACCTGAGAGCACCAAGTAACAGAAGCCCTGAGAAGGGAAAGGAGGAGGGAGTGCCAAAGACAATGACATATAATAGACAATGGGCATTGGGGAAGGAAAGAAAATCATGAGAATATGAACCAGCCATTTACTCAAGGATTTAAAACAGAAGAAAGACTAGGTAGAAAGGCAGTAGTTGGGAGGCAAATTGGGCCAAAAATACATTTTCAAGTTAGTAGATATTAGTGCTTATTTAAAAATCTTGTCAGGGAAGAATCTGGAAGAGCAAAAACGGAGCATGGAGAGGAAAGAAAGGAGATGGTGTGATGTAATGGAGCTAAGAGGACAGGTTTTATGAGGAGACTGGGGCAGGAGAAGTGAGATCTCAAATGGGCATGGTAAGAAAAGGTGAAGAGAAATTTCTTGTTGAAGACTGTTGTTTTATCTCTGAAGAAATTTGCAAGTTCTTGGACATAAAAGAGGGTAGTGAAGGACAGATGAGAAAGGTCAAATGTAGCCGAGTTGTCAAAAGTTAGAAATATGGATATCTATGAGAAAGGAGAAGTAGAATTTTTTGGCGAGGAACAGAGCAAAATTAAGAAAAAAATGTGTAATAAAGGAAGTCCTTGACAATGTGGTATTGTTCCCAGAGACTGTGCAGGAATGCAGGTATAAGGAAAGAGGGAAAGTTGAATGTTAGAAGGGAAGACGGAGTCTGACAGGAGAAAAGGCATGAGCAGACGATAATACACAAAGACACAGTAATAAATCAACTGAAGTGAAGGAGGACAATGAGGATAAGAGAGACTCAAATACTGCACCAAAAATTGAGGTTAGTGGGTTGTGTATTTTAGTAATTGGAAGAGGCAGAATAAGGGAAGGGAGAACAATGACTACTGCTGAAAGATAGATAGGATTTACAGAGGAAGGGCTAGATCCTGGTTCACACTTCAGTGGCATAAAAGTACTACAACTATGTTTTAAACAGCCAGGAGATAGAGGGGTAATCCCTAGTTAGGGTAGAGTCAGTATAACTAGCTTTTATGTCACCCCACTTCTACAAAGTAATGTACTGAAGGTTTGCTGGGGGAATGAGACATGGTGTGGGGCCACATTACCCTTCACTCAAGGAATCCTCTAATTAGCAATATCTCTAGGGGGCCAATATGACCTGGCACAAATTAAAACAGCCTTATGACAGCTGTATATTTTTCTAGAAGCTGTAGCAGATGCAAATCAGACTCAGGATTGGAGTGGAAGAGGTATAGTCATTCCCATGAACATCAAAAGATCAGCAAGTCATTAAATTCAATCTGAGACTGAGTGGTAGCATGGGTTAAACTGAGGTAAAAATGGAGTTTTGCTGATATGCTGACATCAGGTGTACATTGTTCAGCAATGTGGTAGTCAAGTGCCTTATCAAGCTTTGTTTTGTGTATGCCTAGATAATGTAAAGAAGGACAGAATGTAAATAAATATAACATTTTTGAATGGGGCAGGATCTGCCCTCTTACGGAAACAGAGTATTTGTTCCCACTTTGGTAACACCAATAGGGTATAGGCACAGGAAAGAGAGATATAGAGGAATATAGGGTCTTAACTGCATGAAATACTTCTTTTAGGCAGCTCTAGTACTCCCAGAGCACCTGCTCTAGTGTTGACTTTTCATAGCAGCACAACCTGTCTTCTGAACAAATAAATAAATGTTTGATAAATGAGAGGGGACTAATTAGTACAGGAAAATAGTTTCTACAAAGCTACCAGAACAATCAAGGTCAAAAGAGAATTAAAAATAAATAAATAAAAAAATAGGGACTGGGAGGGAATGAAATATAAAGTAAAATAAGATGGACAGCTCAAGGGTGTGCAATGTAGCCTTTCACTATGTGGCCTCTGGTTCATATCTAGCCCATGTGGATATTCATTAAAATATGCTACCAGAGACTTGCTCTCTGATGTAAAAGAAGTATGGTTTGAATCCTTTCACTTATATCACAAGAAATAAAATCCTCATACGTGCTAGCTCTCACCCTCTGTAGTTTTGGCAGAGGTCAAGGACCGAATGGGCATGAAGACAGAGGGCACAAAGGCTATTCCAGTCTAAATGTAGTTTCTTTCTAGATTCAGATGCTTGACAGGCTGTGTGGATTTGCACTGTGGCTGCCCATGTTGTACATATATAGATAAACAGGAGGACATCTGTCTCTAAGGTCAATAGCAAGGCTGTTTTCACATGTAATAATCACACTTTAAAAAGAAAAAAAGTTAGGGTCATTTAAAGCCATTTTTTAAAAAAATACCTTGGCAAAAAAGTATTTGGCAATACATACTAATTGCTCCCCTCCCTCATCCCTGTGTGTAGTTTAACTAAAAATTTCTTTGTAAATTAAATATTATTTCTTGGGAAATGACAGAATTAATTGACATTTCTATATCAACATTCATCCTTATGCAATTTCAAATGAACAATATCTTAACATTCCAAAATGAGTATGTGCAATAAAAGAGTTAGTTATTCACAGTGCCACTAATAAGTCTGTTCAGAGTTTTCATTTGTCTATTATATATAGAAATGTTTTCATAGTGAAATCTCTATTTACATTGATTTCTGAAAATGTTGGGAGCATAGTTTAGAGTCCATAAGGTCTGTTCTCGCACCCACTGATTCTATGAGAGGTTTGGCACTTATTTTAATAGGCCTAGAATCATGACCATAGGAACTTAAAAACAAAAACAAACAAACAAACAAACAAACAAAAAAACAGAATGTGAAGAACTGTGAGTACATATTCTAGATATTATAGAACTGAAACCAGCATTATTATTTTCCTGGAAAGAGTTCGTGATTACTTAATAACATTCTGCCGCAAAGAAGAAATGAAACCAGCTTTTAAAGGGCCTGGGAAAATGGAGAGAATTCTGTTCTGCACAGAAATGCTGGAAGATAACTAATATTTCATATCTCACCATGTCATTTTAGAAGAGTAGTATTCTATACCCTGCATATGGTTCTTAAAGGGAATTTTAAATAATTAACTGAGCTCAATTAGTTGCAGGAAGGTCTATGAAGCTGTCTCATTAAGACATTTGTTTTAACATATCTTTGAAGTGTACAAAATCCCCAAATAAACAAAAATAAATAAACCCAAGTTTTATAAGGTAGTGAAGATTGCCGTGATCTGGCACATGCACATTTAATTAGTAAGGGAGAGAGAGTTTGCCTTTTTATAGGACAAACGGGGCCAGCATTTTCTCAGTATAGCAGATGCAAAATGTTATTTTGTGCAATCTGCTAAAACCTGCTCAGACTCTTTGTTGCTACCATCTTGTTTCTTCCATTAAGGAAATAGTATTGAGGAGCCTTATTTTCTCTGCACCATCTGCTGGGACACATGAATAGAATTGCCATACACAAGGGTTATTCATGGCTAATTGGCCATTACTTTGTCCTTCACTGACAGCTCAATTCAATTGACTTGGCCAAGCCAAGAAGCAAATGAATGCTTTGCTCTTTTCCACAACAGCAGTGTGGTATCAGCCAGAGTTTCTCTTGGTGTCACACACTTGTAATTAGCCCCCTTTATATCCACCACAAATAGTTTAAAATATAAACAAATGACCTGAATCTTATGTATGCAAAAAGCCAGTGAAATCAGAATAGATGTGCTGGGGGGACAGATAAAATTTAACATTGCTAATGCAGATCAAGTAATTTAAGCCAAAATTAAAAGAAAACCAACCAAATCCCACAATCTAAAATTCCAAACTTAGATGTCCTACACTTAGGCACTTCCTAAGTATTAAGATGTCAAAACATGTCTGCATTATAGGATAAATTAAATGCTAACCAGAATGTCAAACTTGTTAAGCTGTGGGAGTAATTTTGTGATTTAGAATAAATTAGAGAGGATCGTAGATAATGCTGTTTATTGGCTTGTTAGCGTTAGCCAACAATTCATACTGCTTATATGGCTTTACAGTGCACGAAACATTCCAAACGAGGATTGTGGCTGTAAGGTTAGTATAGTACATCCAATACAGTTAGGTCAGGCAGGAGCAGCTGCATAATATCTTCCTTATAATCCATAGACATAATAAGAAAAGTACTTTGAGTCACCATTTCAACTAAATGTTTCCTTCTGTAATGAGAGGAAACATTAAGACCAAGAAAACAAAAGTAAATATTAGATCGTAATTTAAAAGCTGTATAATTTCCAGTCATGCTACTCTACAGCACAATTTATTTTTATAGCATACTTAATACTCACTGTCATACATTTGTCTTGGCAGCAAAACATGTAGCTATAAATAACCCAGGGCTGTATGGGTGCGTCTACACTTACAAATTAAGTCAACATAAGCTTGCTTAAATTGACTTAATTTACTCTACGTCTACACTACACTTTCCTTAAGTCGACTTAAGCAGCTGCTTAAGTCGACTTAAGGAAAAATTAAGTCGACTTTATAAAACTTAGTTTTAAGTCAACTTGCCGCTTAAGTCGACTTTAGAAAGTCGACTTAAGCCAGTGTAGACGTGGAGAAGCCCTAAGTCGACTTTAAGAGAGCGCACTGTGCTTCCTCCACTCCAGTGTCTTTGGGGAACTGCCGGTATGCTACTGGTGGCAGGAACAGAGAGTAACTGTGTGCAGGTGCTTTCCCAGAGGACTGTTTATCAAGCAAACCTAAAAAGAACAAAAAAAAAAAACTATATCATGCAATCAACTAGATCGACATTTAAAATATTACTGTAAATATTTATCACAGAGTTTTTGCAATCCTAACAGTAAACAAAATTTCAATCAAACCACTGAACAGTGAACAAATTCAGCTAAGCTTTGCAAACATTTTAAAAAAGATTACATGATTAAAAATATGGAGAATATTTTGGCCAGATCTCCTGAACAGGAGATATTAATCTCACATATGCACAAAATAAGAGTGTGGAGGCTCTCCTCCCATATGTACAATTTAAGTAAGGTTTAAAAGAATAAAACTGATCTCCAGCCTAGTTTCTGTTGTAGAATTGACTCTAGTGTTGAGAAATGTTAATTGGGTGACAGCTGTTGACATTCAAACAGCTCTCACAGTGCATGTTTAGAGAATTATTGCTGGTATTATTAATTGTGAAGGGATCATTTTAAACCAAAGCTGTTGCTTTAACTAGAGGTAAGAGAGTGTGTCTAGATTTCAGGCTCTGGCAAGGTAAAGTATAACTGTGCCTGCAGAATGCCATTCTAAAAAGCTGTGGACAGGTGATTTGTATTCATTTTCATTAGCAGATTGCAGGTGAATGTGGTTAGATAGCTGGAATTTCTACTGCAGATAGGCACAACTGCTTTATAGTCAGGAGAAGGAACTTTTACACTGATCTTCTCAGAATGAAGTGCGGAGAACCTTACATGGATAGATACTTTTTCACTATTCTTTTCTTTGCCTCATTTTAAAATGGACTGTTTGAACTGCAGCATGAATCAGTTAATAGAGTGCAGTGTATACTTCTGCTCTGGTTGCACTTAGAAATCTTCTTCCATTTTGAAAGGCTCCACTGACATGAGAGCTGTTGTGTAGGCTTAAAATGGGGAACACCACTGAAAATCCTAGTTTTTATTATATGGAGGAAATTTTTAAAATATAAATGTGTCAATCACCTATTTGAGAAAATAGAAGATTGGATCAAAAGTCATACTAAAGACAACCTGTTCTTCAACTTGCAAAGCCAGGTTTCCATGGAGTATTTGAAATCTGTGACATAGAAAGCACTAGGAAAGATTAATTCACTGGCCTCTTAATTGGCTCTTCTTTTACACACTTTACTACCCTGAAGAAAGTTTGAGGGACTCAAGAGCATAATCAGCTAAATATGAGCTCCCAGTGTGATTCTATGGCTAAAAGTGCTAATAAGATCCTTGGATACATAAACAGGAGAATCCTTAGTAGGAGTAGAAAGGTTATTTTATCTCTGTATTTGGCACTGGTGGAATACTGTGTCAAGTTCTGAGGTCTAAGACGAGTCTTAGAAACATTGCAGAAGGTTTGGAGAACAGCCACGGCAATGATTAAAAGATTAGATAACATGCCTTATACTTACTGAACTACTTGAGTTTATCTATTTAGCTTAATAAATAGAAGGTAAGGAGTAATTTGTTTAGTCTATAAATACCTACATGGGAAACAAATATTTGATAGCGAGCGGGCTCTTCAATCTATCAGAGAAAGGTATGAAGTGATCCAATGGCTGGAAGCTGAAGACTGACAAATTCAGACTGGAAATAAGGCATAAACTTAAAACAATCAGTGTACTTAACCATTAGAACAATTTACAAAAGGTTACATATTTCTATCACTGATACTTTTTAAATCAAGTGGATGTTTTTCTATAAGATATGCTTTGAGAAAGTCCTGCTATCTGGGTTATATAGGAGATCAGATTGGATGATCACAATGGTTCCTTCTGGCCTTGAAGTCTATTAATCCATCTCAAACCAAGATAAATAGCACTCTATTCATCTCCTCAAATTACTCTCTGATAACACAGAACTATGGTTTTCCTTTCACTTTCTATCAAGAAAAGAAAAGTGAGAGACTAAAGATTTGCTGATATTATTTACTTGGTAGTATAAACCAGAAAAGACAAATTCCAGCGATCAGTGGATTTACAGTTTGTGAGTACATATTATGTTATTGCCTTTTGGTCTGGATACATGTCACTCTATTAACAATGAAACAGCATGCACGGCCAAATCCTAGGAAAGTGTTCTACTGCGATACAAATGCAGAAGATTTACAAAAATGGTCCATATCAGCCTCACGTATTCATTCAAAACTCCTTTATCAACTAATGCTTAATAATTCCATCTATAATAAATTTCATTATGGAGTATGTCCAATAAAAATGAAGCAGTTTGATTCTTATTTTAAAGAGATAAATAATCACAAGATGAAAATTCATGACACTTGGAATCATGTCAAGAAGGGTCAATCTGACCAGTGCTTGAACAGAAGATTTCTAGGGAAAAGTCAGCTGCTAAAAAAATGCTGTTGGTGATTCAGAAGGTGCTATTCTTCCTTCTTTGACAGTGTATATGCAATATTCCAGCATGAGTTACAAGACTGGGATCATTCTTGCTTTCTGATGTGTTCCTCCTGAAGACTCTATGGCTATGTCTACACTTGTAAAGTTAAATCGACTCTGTTAGGTCGACTTAACAAGGTCGACTTTAAGTCGACCTTGTTAAGTCGATTTAACAGAGCGGCTACACTTTAAGTCAACTTAAGTCAACCTTTTAAAGTTGACTTAACAGTAGACATAGCCATCCATCCTGGCTTTAAGTCACTTAATAAGGTCAACTTAGCGCTACTCCCCATCCACACTAGCTTTAAGTTGACTTAAGAAGTCGACTTAAGGCTTAAGCTGACCTTCAAAGGTGGTGTTATTAAGTCGACTTAAGCTGTTATTAAGTCGACTTAAGGAAGCGCTTAAGTCGACTTAATAAAAGCCCAGTGTGGATGCAGCTTTGTGTAGGTCGACTTAAGTGTCCTTAAGTCGACCTAAGTTGCCAGTGTAGACATACCCTATATGTCTTATGGTTGTTATTTACCATTTGATTGATGCTAACTAGAGCAGATACCACCAGGCAGGCAAGAGTAAACCCTAGAGAGACTGCGGTGATTGTAATGAGCATGGACTGAAGATGTTAAGTCCTCTTTCTAATATTTAAGTGGTTCAATATTGTAGATGGAGGAGTAAGGAAACAAAAACATTGCTCATATTCTTTACCCAAACTATTCATTCCCCAGTTGTGCTTCTCAGGAGTTAAAATGATGAACTAAGGACAAATATGCATCTTAATGACACAAAAAGAATGCCACAAAAATACAAGCAGACAGTATTCTCAGATTCTGAAGAGCCCAGAGCTTAGGATGAAATTCCATCCTGATGTTTCTGCCTTAACTGACAAAGAATGGGCTTTTTCCCAAACCATTCATTCTCTCTTAAAATTATTTTATATAATCTAGTTAATGCCAGACCAGAAGCGCTCTCTCTCTCTGCAAGTCCATGCTATTGTTCTTTCAGCTGCAGGCTAAAGTCACAGTTAACAATGGCTTTTAAATTTAATAAGCATATTTTATATAAACACACACATATATAAAATAAATCTATTAGCCATCTAAAACTACAGCTCCTGCAAACAGAACTCACTGGTAGAGTTCACTTCAGTTAAAAAAAAAAAAAAAAAAAGAGGGAGTTGAATTTACAAGTGAGCTGCATTCATAATCCATTTTGCCATGGAAACCATCACATTGTGGAATCCCAATCTGCTTGTAAGCAGTGGTTGCTAAGGAAAGGGAAGAAGAAGTAGACAGCTGTTAGCAGACTATCAGATACACTCATAATGGCAGTGGTAGGAAAATGATTAGTCCCCACAATCTCTTTCCTCATTATTATGTCACTGCTTACTGTTAGTATGTTATTCTTTCATAGTAAGTGACTACTATAATTTTCTCACTAAAATATGTGAGATTATTTTAAACCATGCCACGAGATTAGTAACAGTGTTCCCTGTTAAATAGAAGTCTCTCTTATCTAATAGCTTATGTTGCATTATTTACCTACCTGGAAAACTCATTGAAGATAAAGGTTGTATATTTAGCATAACAGAAACCAATTAATAAACATTTCCTGTTAAAAATATAACAGCAGTAATGAAGATAAGCATTTTGTTATTAAAAAGCAATGTAATTTCCTTTCTTCCTGTGACTAAGCAACTGGCATGTTTTTTTCTAGTCATATTAATAAGGTTGCACCATCAGTGTGCTGCGGCCTACACAGGTGACATTGTTATTCATAGTCCTATCTTGGGGAGGACCTTTAATGCTGCTTTTAAGATGCAGGTCTTACGGTCAACCCCACAATGTGCAGACTAATCATGACTGATGTACCCTATTTGTGGTACCATGTAGGATACAGCCTAACAGTGTGCCCAGTTCCTTGGAAAAAGAGACTAGTTGAAGAAGAGACTAGTTAAGTGTTTTCTCAGACTGGCAAGTTATTACTGGCAGCTTATCCTCACCTTTACCTCACTCT
Source organism: Pelusios castaneus (assembly GCA_007922175.1). Classification (NCBI taxonomy): domain Eukaryota; kingdom Metazoa; phylum Chordata; order Testudines; family Pelomedusidae; genus Pelusios; species Pelusios castaneus. Next base: position 14,671,928 of record ML685794.1, on the reverse strand, counting down.
CATCCTGACTTACAGTCCTTATAAGAGGTAAACAACTCAAAGAGGAGCCAGGGTGATGGGAACTGCAAGGAAGCTTCTAATGAAGTGAAAGCACGACTATGCTAGATGTTCTTCAGCCCCAATTTTTTCTGTGAATTCATACTGCACATAGATACCTCTGATGTCTGCCATGCTCTCATGACTTTGAAGGAGAAGAACACCCAGTACTCTACGTGACAAGGAAGCTATTCTCTAGAGCAAAGGCCTACTCAATTATTGACAAGGCGGCACTAGTGATCAAATTGGCCATGGATTCCCTCAGGTGCTGCCAGCTGAGTAGCCTCTTCTCCTTGATCACAGCTCATGCTTCCCTCTACGGGCTCCATACCTTGAAAGATGTGAACCCATGTATAATGCAATGGTACCTGGCACAATAACACCAGGTGGGAATGGATTATGCTAATGCCGGTTTCTTTTCATGGGAAATCAGAGATGCAGTCCCGTGACAAGTCATCTCCTTTTCCACATTGAGGGGGAGATGTTAGGGGGTTGTTCCCTCAATCTAGTAGAAAGGAGGCTAACAAGCTCTTCTGGGCTCAACCAGTACTAACACAATGCACTTGTAAGACTCAGTCTGCCAGGAGGAAGGGGTGGTGACTAAGAAGAAGATTGCTGTACCTCAGACTACTGACAACAGGGACAGACCAACAAAGAGGAAGACACCTGCAGAATTACCTGCTTCTGAGATTGCATGGGCCAAATATAAATTAGAGATTACCCAAAGGAAGTGCTGAAGGCAGAACCTAACCCTGGATAAAGACATTATGCATGCAAATAAGACAAAACCCCAAAAGGGTGACCGAAAGACTGCCTACGAAAATGGCCACCTTTGTTTTTTTTCTTTTACTTAGATTTCTCCCTCTCTCAGTGAAGGAAGAGGGGGAAAGATCTATTTTATTTGGAGAATTCCTTCTGGGATAAAGAGAGAGAGAGAAAAAAAAACTGACTTAACAGCTCAAATCATGGTTTGGGGGGAATGGGGCAGAAGGTGGTTCCCCCCACAAGATAACTTGAAAGATATGAAAACCAAGAAAGAAATGAGGAATTATTGAAAGTAGTAAAACAACAGGAATGGGATAAAACTAAGAAAAGGGATGTTCATGCTAAATATTACAGAAGATTTCCTGACATCTTTCTAACAGTAGAATAATCTTTCAAAGGAAATGTTAAACTCTAATGCTTATTATTTTAAGAGAGTTATAATAGGCCAAACACTATGATGAGTTTTGCAGGGAACAATAATACATTTACAGAGGATAGATTAGATGAATTAAGACCTTTAACTTCTATTATTCTAACCAGCATTTTCAAAGTGTTTAAGTGTGTATTTTTTAAAATTCTTAAAATGTTCCTCTAATTTTATGGTAAGAAGAAATATAAAAAAGAATAACATGAAATGCTGATATTTTCTGGTGCAGATGAGCCTATAAAATCATTTAATAGATTGAGTGTTTTATTCTAATACCTCTTTTCTGTTTTAGGGTACAAGTTGAATTTTATATGAATGAAAATACATTTAAAGAGAGGCTGAAGCTGTTCTTCATCAAAAACCAAAGATCAAGTAAGCAGTTTTGATTCATTTTCATTACCCAGGATTCATACCCTGATTAAATATATGGCATAAAATCTTGTCTCCATTTAAGTCATTATCAAGACTTCAGTGGGGCCAAAATTTCATCCATAGGAGATTAGCACAATCTGTTTTTAAACAGAATTTCCACAATAAATTCTCAAATCTCATTTTAGAAACTTTGGGGCGGGGGGGGGGGATTACTTTTTATATTGTTGGGGACCACTATTGATATTGACTGGGTTTTATTTTTGTGGTGTTTCTAAAATGACTAGTTTCCATGGATCTGATGTCAGTATGTTTTGATGAATCATCAGATAGCTTTCCAAAGACCAACCTGTTTTCCTTTAATTTCTCTTAATTTAATTTCCACCTCTATTCAGGTTGTAAAAATAATTTAGAAAGGTGATAAATTGAGAGAGCATTGCTGCTTTGAAGACCTTCCTGAACATGATATTTCAGTCGCAAATCAATATAAAGCACATAATTAAATGTTTTGCTGAATGGGACCTAGATGAGTTTTCTCTCAAATTCTTAGTAAGTTTCAAATAATCTTTTACCAGCTTTTAAAAATATTATTTAACTCCAAAAGTACAGTGAGATGAAATTCACCCCATGCAGAGGGCTGCACAAATCTGTATACATAACTTACTTATGGCCTGTATTAAAGATCAAATTCATCCAATGGATTGAGGGCCAGTGGGACTTCTCACTACTAAAGGTCAATGTAGGAGGAAACTGGGGCTACAAAGGCCACTTAAAATGCACTCTATACACGCTGTGGCAAGAATCTCCAAACCAGAGCTGCATAGGCCATCACAAAGGCCACAGTGGGTACTCTGACATCTACCTTCATGCTCACCCAGTCATTCCCAAACCCTATTCAACATGTAAGAAACCTATGTGCAATAAAACCTAATGTGTATAGATTAACTGTGTGAGGAAGGTATTCACACACCCATGTAAATGTTGAGGTGGTGTTGATTTCACTACCTTTTGCCCTCTACTTATACAGAGACAGATTACAGTGGCTTTATGTGGGTGAGGGTATGGATTTTACCCTAATTACAGCTCAGGTGGATGCAAAGCTTTGTACAGGCAAAAGATGAATTACACCCCAGCATTATACTGAGAAAGGAGAAGTGGCTGGATTTTTAAAAGAGACACAAGGTGGGTGAGGTAATATCTTTTTATTGGACCAGCTTTGTTGACGAAAGAGAGAAGCTTTCGAGCTACACTGAGTAACTTTCCTAGACTTGAAGAAGAGCTCAGAGTGTCACAGTTAAATACAAGGAGAACAGATTGTTTAGCATAATGGACACATTCAAGATTAAGTGGTCCATGAACCCTTGGAATATGTGTTAATGTACTCATGCTGAACAATCTGTTCCACAATGTATTTAGCTGTGACACTCTGAGCTCTTCTTCAAATTTGGAAAAATTACTCAGTGTAGCTCAAAACATGTCTCTTTTACCAACAGAATTTGGTCGAATAAAAAGAGATATTATCTCGCCCACTTGTCTTTCTAATATCCTAGGGTCTATTTGGCTACATCACCACTACAAACAGATTTTCAAAAGGTATTTAGGCACTTAAAGATGCAGATAAGAACCTAATAGGATTTTCAAAAGTGCCTCGGTACCTAATTCCATCAAAATCAAGGTTGAAAATTGTCCGTAACTGCAGCTAATTCATCTTGTGTGATCTCAGACTCCACTTTAAGAATACTGTTGTAATCAGAAGCAGATCAAGCAAAATGAGACCTAAGAAAGTGTTTTATACTTGGATGCCTGAAAGTTAACCACTTAAATCATCATTTGAAAAAGTAAATAGAAGTGGCCTGATTTTCATTTTTTTCCTGAGCACCACAGACCACTGTTTTCTTCCCACTCATCCAACTACACATGTCTAAGTAGGTGGTTCACAACCTTTTTTGGCTTGAGGGCCACAAATATCATTTTTACAACCCTGAAGGGCCACCTGTCTCTGCCAGCAGGACCCCCACTGCAGGCAGATGGAAATAAATTCAGTAAGGAGGCTTCCTCTTTGCTGATTTCCTGTCTCCTTGGCTGCAGCAGGGAAACAGCATGAATCCTGTAGCCGTATGTCCTCCACCTGGGTCTCTAGAGAGTGGTTCTCTTCTACAGACAGAGGGACAGAAGATCAATGCTTCTATCCCTCTGGCTCCTGCAGGGACCCCAACACATAGGGACCTAGGCAAAGCACTTTGCCAAACTCCCTGCTAAGCCAGAAGGAGTGGAGCACTGATCTCCTATTCACTTTGGTTGCAGCAAGGAGACTGCATTGGTTATTTAGCCCTGTGGAAATGTGCTCTATCTGGGTACTTAGGTAGGGGCTTCCTTCTACAATCAACAAGAAGGGAGCCACAGGTCACTTTGAAAGACTTGTGGGACAGCTAATTGGAAGTCTACATGACAGTTAAATTAAGCAACTGGTTCCAGAAAAATATTTCCAGGGAATATACTTGCTAAGGAAAAATAGGCATGTTGAAAGGGAGGACTTGCATCTTTGAAATCTAATAGCCCTTTTCAGACTACAGTAAGACTAGGGATTGCGGAAACTGGGCTCACTTAGGGCAAATAGAGAATGTTTCTTTGTTACATGTATATAGCTGTTTTTACATAAAAAGAAGTAATGTATAAAAATCTTCCATACTTTCCAGATTTTATTTTAAACCATCTCTGGGCATCTTACACTGTTGTGACAATGATAAAATGCTGTATTTAAAGTACTACTGATAGGAGCTTTATTGGATTATATTAATGCTATTCCCCTCCCTCGATTTCTGTTTTAATTGTCCTGCTCACATGTTTATTTAAATGTTGATGGTATTTCATGTTAATGCATCACAATATTTCTATGTAATGAATATTGTTAGTCATCTATGAACCAACCTGACTCATCAAGTTCTCCCTTTGTGATTTATTTTCCTAGTTGCAATTTAAACAAAATGTTGTAAAAAATAAAAATTGGAACTGACAGCAGGACTGCAGGATCTGTACATCTAGAACTAGTCTCTAGAGCTGGAAGGAATTTCAACCAAAACCCTTTTGGGAGTGGGGGTGGAGAATCAAAGCAAACACATTTGGGTTGACTGAAACAAATTCCTGTTGATTTTGGCAAGTTGTTTTGATAAAGAAATTCTGAAATAGTTCATTTTGACATCATTCAAAAAGCCCTAAAATGAAAACTTTACATTCACAAGGAAATTTAGAAAACCTTGCACAAAACTAAGGAAGAGTGGTTAAGGGCACTCTGTAGGTATGTAGGGGACATGGGTTAAAATAGCTCCTCTGTAGCAGGGACTTGACTGCAGGTCTCCCTCCCCTCCCAGAGTGCCCTAAATGCAGCTGTATATTCTGGGATAGGAACTGGTCCTGTTGAAACTGTTTCTCTGTGTATAAAATATATAACTATCCATCGATCAGAGAGAGAAAGAGAGAGAGAGACTCTATAGCCCACTGGTTAGAGTACTCAGCAGGGTGAGGATAGGGGACACTTGGATTCCAATCCCAGCACCAATGACTTTTCGGGTAATTTTATACAACATGGAACAGATTCAACAGGACAGACAAGGGAAACTCATTTCAGAGTACCTAGTAGGTTGGTAGTTAGGACATTCACCTGACAGGGAGTGGGGAGAAATACAAGCTCAAGTTGCTGCTGAAGAGCAGGGATTCAAATCTGAGTCTTTTCCATCCCAGGTGAGTGCCCTAATTACTGCACTATTGAAAATAAAGGGGAGGGGTGGCACCGCTTTGTTATTTGTATTATCAGAGCATGTGGGAGTCCTAGTCATGGGCCTCTTCCTCTTCTTCCCCCATAGTCCACAGGTGTTCAGCCAGACTTCCATGAGAGGAGCTAGTTAAGATGACATGTGTCAAACTGTAAGTTTCATTGGAATCAGGAAGCAAGTTTGAGGCTGAGGACAAAGTTATGTATTTATGGTATGGTACATGACAAGCAGTCCTATTCAAGATCCCATATAATATTCAAAGCATTACTAGGGGTTTTTTTTTTTTTTTTTGGTCATGTAGACTAACAAAACATTTACAAAAAAAAAAAAATACAGATTTCCCAAGTTAAAAGCTTTCTTTAAACACTCAGGAAACAGGGTCTTCTCACAACAAAGTTATCAGTTCAATGACAGAGAAACCACAAAATGCGCAAGAATTAATATGCTTAGTTAAACTTCCTTATCAAGCCATGTGGGTCGCTGTTCTTGTCCACCCTCTTTCCTTCCTGAACTAAAGAGCCCCATGACAGACACCCACCAAACTCCAATCACTTGTATGGATTTCTTCTGGTGGCGAAGAAAAGTAACTGCTACTCATTCTAATGGTTCTTGTGGCGTGACTGCTATCTCATCTGGTGTTTCAGGAGCTGCCAAGGATAGCTACTGACCTCCACCTCCACGTCTGTCACCCTTTGTTGCTAATAGATTTATTTTCTGAACGGCTTGGAAAGAGACATGCTCACAACACGCATCTGATTTTTCTGAGTAGCTACTACTAGCCTTTAAGACTCCATGGAACAGGTTTAGCCAGTTCTGGTTCCCCGATTAATTTCATGCGTCTTATGTGATCAACAAATACAGTTCTAAATTTTAAGTATTTCCTAAAGAATACTCAGTTACCCTAATCCAAATGATATACAGTAAAAGTGATAGAATGTGTCAACAATTTCCACATTGCTCCAATTTGTCAAATATTTTAATGAATTGTCAAAAACAAAACCATAATATTTCAACCAGTTCCAATATTTCCACAAAAGAAATACATGCACTTAAAACCATGTTTGCAATAAGTACTACATAGTGTACCAGCCAGCTGCATAATGAAAGAGAAGTGATGACATATTGCGGTGACTTGCTTGTATCCGGCAAGATGAATCAGTATAAGAGCACATTGTAAAACAAGCCTCAGAGAAAAAAATATGATGCTTCAATTCAGCGGAGGTGGTAACCAATGATATATTCACATCCAGGAAGCTTATTAATGCTATATTATGAAAGAAGACTTGAAGCCATCTCCTCTGGAAATGGCTCCACTTTAAAACCTGAAATGGGTTACAAAGTTATGGGAAAATTCATGGGGAAACTATAAAGCATACTCCTGGGCATGCAATTAGGACCGAAAAAGTATGCAAATACAAATGAAAGATTTAAAAGAACACTTAAAGACAATACTAAGGCCTGAACCTCAGATCCTATAAACTGGTATGTCCCCATTTAGAATTTGGCCTATGGTCTCCAAAATGACTGTGGAGTATTACAAATTCTGTTGAGTTATTATTTGATCATTTCCCAATCTGAGTCACAAGCAATACTAACACAGGAGAATATGATAGTCTATACACAAAACTTCTTTTCAATTGAAAACACATTTACTTTTGCCTTCCTCAAGAAAACAGTAACATTTTATTCATTTAAGTTGTTTAATGAAATAAAGAGATTGTCAACTACAGTTCTCATTTTTTTGTTAGTTTGTTCGTTTGAAACCAGACAGTGATGCCACGGCTACAGAGACAATGAAATTATGATCCCATCACCTCAAAACAATGAATAACTGGATAAAAACAGTGGATGATTGATGTTACTAAATGTAAATGTCAGATACTACAAAACACAGTGTCAATATAGCGTAGCATAGCTAAAGATATTTTGTGCAAACGTGCTACTTGACAATCTGTTTAGGAATGAAGGATTTCCCGCCCCCTCCCCCCCCCACACACACTCCCCCATAGCATGTACAGTGGCCACCCAACCTTGAAATTAGCATATTTCTGTTAGCTGGAGCCCTGCCTTACCCCTGGCTGCAACAGCCAACTCTAGGCTCTTTACTAGAGTAGGAGATGGCAAAGGGCTTGTGCTCTTCTGAGCTTTCTGCACTTTGCCAGCTGTGGAGCCTGCAGCCTGGGTTGTGTCAAAAGTGGAGCTGACAGTTCTGTGCACTGATTCCATGTTTTTCCAATGGCACATTTTCATTCTGCCCATACAAATCTCTTGCCAGAATTTGAGTGCTGCAAACAAACAAGTACGTGTAAAAATCCCACATTTCACCAGCACAAAATCTTGCTATTTTCTACCAAGAACAGAGTTGAACTAAAATAAACTTATTTTTGGGGGGACTGGGGAAATTCTGATTTCTTCCTTAGCAGATCCCTCCAAAGGGTTTCAGTTCCAATCAAATGAAAATTTCTGAAAGTAGAAGATTTAAACAGAACTAGTCTTACAATTACTGGAGACTTTTCTTAAGCATAAAAATTAAATGAAAAAAAAAAAGTATACTGGTGCAATTAAGGCTATACTGTCTTCATTTACAAGATCCCATGCAAATCTTTGGGCCTGATTCCATAATGACCCCTGAGTCTGATTCAATGACCATTAAGTCAGTAGTTCCACTGATTTCAATTGGATCCTTGGAGCAGCAAACTCCAGGCTCTCTGCAGGGAGAGGAGGCTCTATACAGATGCAGGCATCCTCTTACATGGGACTCATTACCCTGTTGGGGCCTAAGCTTGTAGAAGACAAGAAGATTCGGCTGCATTATTTTAGACATTGTGTGTGCTACAGGATGAGTTGTGCCATCATATTTTCTGATGTTTTGGGTGCATAAGTGTGCCACTTCATGATTACATTAGTAATCTAATATTTAATATATTTGGGCAAGAGTAATCCATTCCCTACACAAAGCTACTCCATAAACTCTTCCCAAAGCTAATATTGGAATATTTGTCATCACACAAGTTCTCAAACTCTTTTACATTAAACATGAATTAAAATCTAAAGACACTGATTTTGTGTTTTATTTCCTTTTATCAAACAGGTCTCAGAATACGATTGTTCAATTTTTCTCTCAAGTTATTAAGCTGTTTGTTATATATAATTCGAGTGCTCTTGGATGATCCTACACAAGGACACGGATGGTAACTTTTTTCTTTTTTTCTTGCTCTCAAAGCATTTCGCACATAGTATAAAACAGATCAGTCATGCTTGATGCTTTTAAATATTTGAAGTTCTGCCATTAGAGATGTAGTTTTTTGGGTTTATATATGGTTGTGCTGCAGCATGAACTGCAAAATTAATTCAGTCCTTCTGAGTGAATATGAAAAAAGTATGCAGTGAAAATGTAATAAGATTTTCAATCAAAAGCATTTTGCTCCTTATTACTCAAAATGCTTATTGTATAGTTGTTCATATTATGTAATAATTTCTGTGGAATATGTATTTTTTTGCCAAGCTGCTGCATAACATTTCAGATTGTAACACATACATTATAAACCAATGAATATATCATTACCATCTTCCAACTCCTCTACTTGTCCATCCTGCTACACTTCTGGGCAACTGCAGCTGTATTCCCTCTTTATAGTCCACCAACTTTCAGGCTTCTGGTTCCTCATTCTGCACCTTTCTTGGATGGAGATGTGCATCTCTCCCCCTCCTGACCAAGTTATCAGGCTGCACAATTCCCTGCCTATGCTGTGAATTCCACAGCAAGCCAGATAATCTAAATAGGCCTGATTTGCTCTCTCTTTAGAGGCTTTAAACAACATATTGGCCCACAAGTATAGGTTACCACACAGCTTTTCCTAAGCAAGCACATTTATTTTTAAGGGAAAAGCACAACAGAGAAAACATATTAAACAATAGAAGAACCTACCGATGCTAAGAAGCTCACTAGAGATCACCTCAACTGTAGCAAGGGCTTTGGTAGGAGTCAGTCCTTCAAATCCTACAGAGGGGCTTTTCTGTCCTTACAAGTTCATAACTGCCTTGGCTCAGAACAAGCAACACTATGAACTTAGAGTCACTCTTTTATACAATTTGGGCATTCATTCTTATCCTCTTGGAATAAGCGATCAGCAAACAAAAGACACCCAAAAGGACAAGGCTGAGTTCTCACCTCACAATCACCACACAACTCCTTCACATACTCTCCAAATGGGGGATTTTGACCTCTGGCAGCAGGAAGAGCACATGGAGATCTGCAAAGCCTTAGGTTCTATGGAGAAAATACCCATTGATTCTGGGACAGTAGCTCAGTGAACCATCTCTCTAGATTCTTCCTTCACCCTAGTAGCATAGTTCCCCAGCAGCCCTGATGCTGCCTGATACCAAATTAGAGCTGGTAAAAACTGGATTTTTCCCTGTTGAAAACTGACGGTTTGCAGAAAACACACACAAAAAATATTGCACCCACATTCTTGCTCTTCAATTTCCTAATGACTATTTTAGACTATCAGACACCTTCAGCAAAAGTGTGCATTTAATTGAGAATGCAGTTTACCTTTCAAAAAAGTTGATAGAAGTTTTTGATTAGCCCTGCACCTAATACCTGTGCCCCAACCTCTGGAGTCATGGTAGAGATTGTTGGGGGAGGAGAGAGGCATTCAGAAGCAGCATTGTCTCCTGCATGTATTTCACACTGAAAAGCTGACAGGTTAGGAGTAAGGCAGAGTCACCATACCATATATAGTAGCTAATCTCTAGCTCCATTCCCATTACATAAATCCTCAACCACAGATGATCCTCATAAAGGGAAAAACTGCTGCTCAACCTTTCCACACCTCGTAATCCAGTTTCCATTACTCTCTTTCCCTAAACAGAATTTCTGAGAACTATAGCCTATGGGCCATATGCCTCTCTAAGTGAAGTCAGAAGTTTTATTATTGTCTTAACGGCAGTAGAACTGATCTCTTTTAGGTCCACAGTAGACATTTCTAAAAGTTCTAATATTGGAATGTTTATAAAAAGAAAAGCAGAAAATAATGGAAAAATTAGAGATGAAGAAAGAAGTGATGAGATGTATACTAGAGTCTGTGTCTGACAAGTCCTGATCTATTAGAGTTAGCACACTAGAATGGCTATGGGGCACATTAGAGTCAACATATCATCAGTTAAAATTCAAACATCTCCATATCTTTGTTAATTATAACACTTGCAATTTATGTAGGCGCTTAGAAAAGTGCAATAGTTATGCCACTGTCTAAGGTCTCCATCATGCAAAGATACAACCACATGTGTAACTCCATAAATGAACGTAACACCGTTGACCACAAGTAATGTATAAGTGTTCATTGGATGACAGCCAGAGTCTCCAACTGCCATTCTAACCAGTCATGGTTAAATGCTTTTTTAGTTCTGGTAAATGCTATGCTGTTCTTTAGTTTTCATTGTTGTCTACTTTTTACTGGCAATGGATTTAGCTGTTGTCTATTATTCTTGTAAGGAAAACAATTCCCCTTCTATCCTTTCTTTTCCTGTCCCAGAAATCTAGCCCATCTTACTTCCTTTTTGGTGTCCAGTGATCAAGGGTGAATGTGCCCCTCTTCCACCCTGCCCATCTCCACTCCATAGACCTAACCTATGAAAAGATAAATAAAGTCATTCAGTCAGATGGGGATATGTTAATGAAAGGTTCCCAAGTTCCTGATGGCTTCCTAGGGTGAGGGTAGGAATCTATATCATCAGTTCCTGCTGATTGTTCTCCCACAGCATGCTTATTATGGAACAACATAGAGACACTGTACATTTCACTCTGTCATTTAAGGGTGCATGCAGTTTATTTCATGATATGAGTAATTTTGGTAAAAGTATGATATGTGTTCTCAAACACGGATCATGCCACAAAGCAGCACTTCCTACAAGATCCATCAAACTGTTCACATTTAAGTAGTTTTAATACAATTGGCAGTGCAAATGTTATTTTTATAGAGGGATTATTCTCTTAAAACCCATTCCTCAGTAAGAAACAGCACAAATTTAGGAATTGAGAACAATATGTAATATGAAGCCTGTGAGGCATCTAAAAATTATGGCACTTAAGAAATATAAATGAGGAAACAATTCTTTATACATTTTTCTAAAGGTATAAAGCACATATTTTATTCATTTTCAAGCTTCTTAGTTCTGGATATGCAAAATAGATTAAAAGATGAGTCAGACAGTAACCACCTTCATACTCATTGCTTGTAGGTATCCTTAGATACCTCTGTACTCACATATAGCAATTTATTTGTATGTTGTACAACAGGGTAATTCTCCAGGCCTTCCCCAAACTATTTGTTCTTTCACTCTAAATAACTAATAATGAACCAGCCAAGGAACATGTCTCCCTTCACTCTGTATTGCTCTATAATGTTTTGCTAAATATATTACAACACACTATTTAACTTACTTGTCTCTACCAGCCATGTGACTTCCACCCTCTGAGGAATTTCATAGATAAATCACTTTGGGTGTTTTTGCCAGGCCCTGACTCTGCCATCAGTTCTACACAGGCATACCACTATGACCACAGGGCTCTCCCCATAAGAAACAGCCTGCAGGATTAGGACCTAACCAACTGCTAATATCACATTTTCTTAAAAGTGCTGTGTTTTAGAAAGAGTTATTTAGGCCGTAATATCACAGTACTTACCAACAGCCCATGATGTGTATTATCAGGTTGGCAGGACCCTGAATAATAAGAGATATTCTGCACTGGTTAATGTCTATAGCTTCCCATTCATGTAAAATGTAGAATACATTTTTAAAAAATTGAGTCAGCCAAAATATCTTGGCTACAAACTTCTGGGTTTTAGAGATTTGTGTATGTGTGTATGCTGCACAAGCCGATAAAAAGCTTTGGGGCTTATAAGTAATCAAATCAACAGAAACTACACAGTAAACAAGGAAAAGTGATAATGGAGCAAAAATCCTATCACCACCCAGTGGCAGCAGAAGAAAGAAAACCTGGGAAACTGCTCTGTGGTCTTCCTACCTACCAAATCCAGGTCATTTGTTTTACAAATTCCAATGGGAGAAAAATATTGCTTATTTTTTAATTTTGATCATCAGTTTCTAGCAATTCAGCCAGAACAAGAAAACAAGGGCATGAGCAGGGAGTCAATGGCAGCATGGATGGACAAGCCTTCTGTGTGGATGACAAAAGATCCATGGATTTATCTGAGAATCCTCCTCACCCTCACAGATAGGAGAAACTTACTAATTTCTTACATCTGATCCTCAAGTCCCTCTGGTCCACAAATCCCTCTGGCCCCTTCTGAAGCCCTGAGAGGGGGGCCAGGAGTTCTACTTTCCAACGATTTAAAAGTCATGAAAATGTTCACTTCCCTCATGCATGGAGTTGTGTCAGAAGGGAGAACTTGCTCTGTGAGGGTATGTCTACACTGGAGGCTCTGTTAAGTCGACTTAACATGGTCAATTTTAAGTCGACCTAGTTAAGTCGACTTAGAGAGTCCACAGTGAAAACTCCTGTCAACTGCCTGTGTCCACACTGGCAGGTGTTAGGTCGATGAGGAGTGGTGCATTGTAGGTAGCTGTCCCACAGCACACCGGGCCTGGAGGCCAATTAGGTTGACTTAAGGTCTTTCCCCTTCTATACTCGATTAAGTCGACTTAATAAGGTCAACTTAAGCCTTACGTCAACCGTAAGAGTTTGGTGTTATTAAGTCGACTTAAGGAAGCATTCAAGTCGACTTAATAAAAGCCCATTGTGGATGCAGGAGTCTGTAAGTTGATTTAACCTTCCTTAAGTTGACTTAAGACTCCAGTGTAGACTTACCTTGAATGTAAGACAAGAGCACATCGCATATATAGAAAACTTTTTTCCCCTCCTCTACACTTTTTTTCCTCCTCTATGTGCCACAAATCTCTCATTGAAGTAACCAGAAATTGAAGATATCTATACTAGAAGATGGCAACTGTAGTTTGGCATAATTTTTACTTTTGACATTATGAAAACTGTATCTGCCAATGCTCTTTCCACACCCATCCTTCCTAGGCATGCTCGATAGAATGGTGGTATTTTCAGCACTTCATGCTTCTTCCTTTGAAAGTATCCCATTTTTCTATTCCTCTCTTTTGATTTTTATATTAAAATCCCATTAGAATCCTTTTTAAAATCCTTTTTAAAAACAGAAAATGTATCAGTCTTTTAGTGATGTGAATTTCTGTATCCAAAATACATAGTGAACTAGTTGGTCAAAGTGGTTTGTCTCTTTTTGACTCTTACTCTGGTCTTGTCACAATTGAAACAGTCTGCATAGCGTTCAACATATTTTATAGAATAGTGTTACCAAACAAATTAACCCACACCCATTATTTCCTCCCCCAAATCTCTTTGTAATGGTGTTTCTATATACATCTGGACACGGGCTCTGTGTGTGAATATGTTGACTTCTGGCAGCAAGGAATTAAACAGGGGATGTTCCAGTCAAAACTCCACACCTGCAAAGATTGATTGGTGAGTTTGAGTTTTTAAAAATGTAGTAGTGGTGGTGTGTTAATATATATGCATAGGGTTATATAAACAAAAGTTGTGTGTATCAATGAGGAATAAACAGCCCATAGTAGCTAAACTGTCTAAATCATAAAGTCTTCCTGGAGGTGTTTGAGCTATGTGGATGGAGGTATAAAATTCCTTGAAAAAATATCTTACCTTACAGAAAGAATTCCATTCAGTAACTCTGAGTTACTGGCAAAGAAACAGACCCTTTCTGCAAGACTGGTGGGATTTTAAGACTCCACAAATGGGGGCCAAGTAATTTCAAACACCATGTCTTTTGAGACCCATGTTAGAAGAAGAAAACAGGGAGTCCCAGAGGTGGATCAGATCGACTGTCACCCTTTATTGTCTGCTCGTTTCATCTCAATGCCCAAAGTGAGCAAGGGGGTAAAGGGGTAGTACAATTATTTTATGGTTAAAAATATGTAAAAGCTTACTTTCATCACAACTCCCCAAAGATTGTTTTAGGTGACATTAACACCCAAGCAATTAATATTAATAACCATGTGGCAAATATAATTATACCCACCTTTGTTTTTTGTTTAGAGGTTTAGTCAATGGTGCGCAGGCACTTAACTTTACAACATTTTATTTTTTTGTAACAGCAATGCCTACAAATTACTAACCAAGCATTTAGCAAGGGAGGGGAAGGGGGAGAAAGATGATAAGCATGTTTCCTCCAAGGATCTTATGGAGGAGAGGGAAGATAGCATACTTCTAGCTACATTTCTTGCACCAATTGCAAGAAGGGATGAGAGAAAGGAAAATCCAACACATTTAAAGTAGAATTTCATTTACAAGGAAGCAAGGCCTGCCTGTAGTAACCCTGTCACCACAGTAACCAGTCCTTGAGGCCGGGCCATTCATTTGTCCAGCACTAACTTTACTTTCCTACAACCCAAGAAAGGGTTGAGTATTGCGATTATTAGCCTACATCTGGACATGAACACCATCATGTTAAATGTAATAATCATGACTTCCAGATGATTGATACTATTTGAAATCTAGAAATGTATTTCCTTGCTGAGATAGAATACGTGATTATTATGTAGGCGAGGAAACCACAGTGACCAACAGTAATGTGTGTGGCTAATTTCACTCGTACAGTATCAAGAATACATGTTATGTTGTTAAAATCTAAGTACTGAATGAAAGAGGCAAGTTTCAGCCACAGAAAAATAGATACCTAGGAAAAAATCATACATAATGTAGCTTTACGTCAGATAAGAGTTAATATTTCCTGTTTCAGAACAAATGAAAATAAATTCTCACAAATCTAGATACTAGTTTAAAATTTAACAGCTGTACATAATAGATAGCAAAAGAGAAAGTACTGGTAAAAAAAGGTGATTAGGTTTGTTTTTTTCTACCAGAAATTAATGGCTCCACTGAAGGATAGTTTCCTTCTGCCTCTTTATAGAACATCTACTGAAATCAATCAAACTTTCAATTGATTTCATTGGCTGTTAGAAGCAGTCACTGATTTTATTAGGATATAATCTAGGTCAGAAAGATGATTGGATTGTCAATGCTGAATAATTAACCCTACAAATTATGGGGAAGTAATTAAACCACTCCAAATACTGATCATCTGTTTTTTATTTTTAATTACGTTATAAATTGCAGCAGATGCAAAAATCAATTGAAGTCAATGGTATCAATCCCTGAACTTTGTTGGGCTTTGGATCAGGCCCCTAAGCATCACATGACAAGCGTCATATTTATTGTGTCATTGTGATTCAACAGGTCTCCTATTATTTGGGTGAACAGAAGCTTGCCTTTATGGGGATTACAGGTAATGTACCATTAGGACTTTTTTAAACCATTACATTTTTATAATACTTGCATACTGAATTTTAATACTTCAGAGAAGCTAATAAATACATAGAAAAGGTAGTCAAAGAATTCTACTTCCTTGGAGGTCTATTATGGTGATAAATTTACACTAATTAAAGTGAATGAATAAAGAAAGCAAGCTCTATTTCAACCTATATGACATTGACTGTTTCACTACTCTGGAATATATGTGCATTTATGTAAAGTATTTTAAGTGAAGAGAGAATCAGAAAGTTTTAATCTTCTTTAAGTATTTTTCCATTAAACTAAATAAAATCTTTTGGATCCGATCTTTCAGCCTTTCCTTAGAGCTTGTCTAGTCCTCCTATCAACATAGCACTGTCTGCACTGGGAGTTAGGTTGGTATAACTGCATCATTCAGGGGTGCAGATTTTCCACACCCAAATGACAGTTATACTGAGATAAGTTTATAGTGCAGAATAGGGGTAAGGCTATTAGTTTCAGCTTTATTACCTAAAAGCTAAGCTATTATAATGCATTCTATTTGGGACTATACCTTAAATCCTCAAGGAAGCCAATCCAAGGGCAGAACATGGCTGCCTGCACAGTAAGTGGAGCATCTTGCCTTGAGCACAGCACACCAGTGCTTTGTGAGCTACGCTGATTGCCTGGAGGTTTACAGACAGGGCCGTCCCTGGCGGGGGGGTGAACGGGGCGATTGCCCCGGGCCCCGCGGTTACATGACCACACACTTCCCTGCTCTGTGGGTCGGGAGCACTAAGCCCGGCCTCTGGGCTAGCCCTCCCCGCTCCCGGGGCAGAGCAGGTGGCTGGGGCCCGCCTCTGCGGCAGTGGCCTCAGGTCCCCAGCTGGGGCACCGGCCGCAGCAGCCTGGGGTCCCAACTGTGACTGGCTCCCCACCTGGGCTGGCTCCCTCGAGGGTGGAGTTGCCCGTCTGCCCTCCAGCACGGGGGAGGAGGGGCCCTGCCTAGGCCAGTTGGCCCTGGGTCCCACTCCCCCCACGGAACAGCGTTGTTTACAGATGCAATTTAAGTTGTTGGTTTTCACTCACAAAGCTCTAGGTGGTATGGGCTCTGCCTATCTGAGAGACTGTCTTTCATACTGCCGTGGCTGTGATCAACCACGACACTCAAAACTTTATTATCCTACTAGAAATCCATTATTCTTTACAGAGGGAGGATGATCTCTGTGAGGGACCTTTCTTGGCATTAGTAGTTCACTCTGGTCCAAAATACTCTCGATTTGTTAGCCTTCTGGGTATCCTTTGAGGGGTGGAGATACCTTTTAAGAAACATTATTTGAGCCCCCCCACCTTCCCCTTTTTTCCCTTAAATTGGAGCTCCATTCTTATTGTTTAGTTTATCATATTTTGTGGGATTATTGTAGGCTATTTTCTGTTACACTGTTTGTCTTTTAAATAGGTGCTAAGTTCTTAATCTAAAATAAATAGTAATGGGTTTCAGGCGCTCAGCTCATTGGAATCAAGTTCACAGTTAATAAACATCACATGGATTCCAAAATAAGCTACTTTTGTTATCACCAAAACTTTGAAGACAGTTGTGGGAGTTCTCCCAAGTAATTCATTTTTCTTTTAAGGATTCTTCTTCCTATTTAATTTTAAAATGTTGAGACATAGCCGCAATAGGTTATGGTCCTGCTTTTAGGTTTATTCTTATTTTGTTAACCTATTCTTGTCAATGAGCACAGAAAGAGAGACACAAAGATGCACAAAATAGGAGGATATATAATATTATACAGCAACAGCAAACTAAATTCCACTTTTATGCAAGGTAAAGGCTTCACTTTATCTGGAGCAATGCTGAGTATTGGAAGAAACTGAAATGTTCTCTCTTTTTAAAAAATGTCTTCTAATTCACACTATCCATTCTCAATCTTGATAATGTAATTTGAAGTGCAAGTAGTACAGCATGTTGAGCTTTCATTAGTAGTGAGCATTAATTTTAAATTAGGAATTGAGACTAATTTGATTCTAGACTCCAGACTAAGTTATACATTTGTAGAAATGGCAATATGCACAATATCCAGTCTCTGTTAGAAAAAAATCTGTATGCACAAGTTTAAGCTGGTTTTGTACTTTTCTTTTTAAAAAGCATTGTAAAATTATGCAATATGTACACCAGATATTTACTAGTTTAAGACATGTTATTCGTCTTGTATATGTCCATTAGCTCAACATACACTGATTTTTAAAAAAAAGTTACTATTCGATTGGTGCGTAACATCTTTCTTTTTCTGTGTTTTAAGACCTAAAGACTTTGTTTTATAATAATTATGACCTCCCCACCCCCACATAACACACTAAGAAAAATAGCACTTCAGTGTGATGGTTGAAAAAGATCATTACTTCCTCCCACCTTTTGTCTTATTTTTAAATACATTCTTAATACCTCGTCATCTCACAATAGAACAAGGCCTTGAAGATGCCAAAAACCTGCCAGTAGCAGCAGGGGGGGTCTTAGTAATTCTGGGGCCTGGGGCAAAAGTCAAGGACGGGGCCCTTCCCTGCCACATGGGGGGCCCCATCCTTGACTTTTGCCCCCTTCCGCTTGCCAGAGCCCCGCATCCCCTCCAAGGGATCCCGATCCCCCACCAGACCCACGCCAGGCTCTCCTGCCTCTCCCCCATCCCCACCAATCTCTTGCCCGGCTTCCTGGGCCCCCGCCACCAAGCTCTCCAGCCCT
Organism: Pelusios castaneus; assembly: GCA_007922175.1. Lineage (NCBI taxonomy): Eukaryota > Metazoa > Chordata > Testudines > Pelomedusidae > Pelusios > Pelusios castaneus. The sequence goes on along the minus strand of ML685794.1, from coordinate 14,653,485 downwards.
GCCATGGGCTCCCCGGACCCCTGCCGTCAAGCTGCCCAGGTCCACCATGAGCTCCGTGGCTGGCCCCCGCAGGCCACCATCAGGCTCCACTGCCTCTGCCAGCCTGTCCCGGCTCCCACCAGAGCAGCACAGGGCCAATTTCCCAGGGGGCCGTGGGCAGCTGCCTGCGCTGCCCACTCACTAAGACTGCCTATGAGTAGCAGCATGGGTCAGAAACTTGTTGTGGCTATTTGGGGCTTTCCGAAAAGCCCATAAAGGGCTCATTCTGCAGACCTTCTAAAAAGCAATATTCATGGAGGAGAATTTGAGGGCAGGGCCTAGCAGATAGTAAGAGTTCAGACAAGTTCGGGGTTAAGTATAATGGATCTTTTGGCAGGAACAGGGCTTTATTCAGCACATACTGTGATAAAATGTTTTAAAATTTGAATGAAGCCTCCATGAAGCCTTAATGAAGTGGTTAAGATGGTTTGAGAGGATTTCTTCACTGTAGATTAGCTAGTTTTAATAATCTTTAATCTTTCAGTTTAATTGTGCAGGTCATTTTTGCTTTACTTTATTGCATTACTAAGCCTGCATTAACATATGTATCATTATGTTAGGTTTCAGTGGCTTTGATAAGTCTGTTTGAAACAATGCTGCTTGGTTATCTGAGCTACAAGGTAAGTCCTACTGGTCATATTCTCTGGAATCAGTTCTCCATTTGATACTTTTTTGTTAATGCTAATGGGAGTTTACATGTGCTCTTTGACCGGGGATGAGATCCTTTGCAAGGCAGTTTACTGAAGTTCATGACTCATTCATGATTTGTGAAATTGTAGTGCAGTTTATAATGGGCCTGAATCAAAGCCTATGAAGTCCATAGCAATCTTTCCATTGACTTCTGGAATTGGCCCAATATTTATTTAATAAATAAATAGAGCTATAATGAATATTATGGCACCAAAAAGTGAAAGAAGGAATAGACATCTTGATTCTGATGCTCAGCTAGTGTAATTCAGCCCTTATCAAATTTTGCGACACTAGATTAATTTATACAGCTGAGAATATGACAAATAACATTTTGTAGATTTGTAATAACTAGAATATAGATTTATCAATATAGGGCAACAATTTTGAGGACAATTAACATCCTCTTTTTCTGAAAATATGCTATCTATATCTCCCAACTTCACGGATCTCCAGCAGCTTGTCATTCAGGAAATGTGTTGATTCAGCAATGCCCTCTGATGCCACAAATTGGCATTAGGAAGCACTTTGCTGTTGGAGATGCTATTTTTCATGAAAATTAAAACCAGAGTCTTGACAGCTTTCACTTCATTCCAAATCAGACAACTGTTTTCAAAAGAAGGGTGGGAGTGTTAGGTGTTGTATTCTAATTTGAATATTTACATCCTAATTTAAATTTCACATCCTGTCATTTGGACATTATAGTCTTCTTTACTTCCTGCCCTAAGCCACTGGGTCAGCTTGCAGACAGTTAAAAAAAGATAAGATTTTCACTCCAGCTGTGGATGTGTTTCAGTAGTGGGTGAAGTGATACATTTCTGTATGTCTTAAGTGCTTAGTTAGACTTTGGTATGAAGGGCTGTAAATGGGCACCTTGACCCAGATCCACAAAGATATTTAGGCTGCTAAACTTCTATTGATGTCAGAGAAGTTAAGAACTTAAAATACCTTTGTGGATGTGAGCCCTTGGTACTTTTGAAAATCACACCAGGCATCTGTCTTTAATTGTCGAAATGCCTTTGAAAATCAGCTCCTTAGGCCTAACAATGCTGGGCAAAGCAACACCTTTGAAAATCTGTGACTAAAATTATTGCAAGAGACAGCTGAAGAAAGTAGTAAATGTAAAGGTAAGAGAGGCCTAAATGTGTGTTTAGGATTGAATGGTATAAAGCAAAAGTGGGAATCTAGATAAATATAGAGAGGATGGCCTATTGTCTTAAACAGCCTTTTATTGTTTCTCAAATTTATTAGGTATCGATGTGATATTCAGAGTAGAGGTCAATCAGAAAACTTGAGTTTCACTTCTAATTCTTCCACTGCCTTGCTATGTAGGTTAGGGACAATTTTTCAAAAGTGATTTTTGGCATATATTCATATATATCTATGGTATTATTTTTCAATATGCCAAATTCCACAGCTCACTGACATCAGGTCAAATTGTTGCTGGAGGAAAAAAAAACCTCTGGAATAGAAATCAAGGTTCAGTCCTCTAAAACTGGGTACTAAGGAACACACAAGTAGAGGGTAATTTTGAAAACATGAGAAAGGGCTTTATTTTAAAAATTTAAATATCTCACTGTTTGAAATAAGATAGACCAAAAGCACAAAATGCTATGAATCAAAGATATTTGGTAAATAGTCAAATCCAGAGTCCTAGTAATACTTTATTATACCTATTAAATGATAATTGGTAGAAATGTTTTTCCAAGAGTAATATTTTAATAAACTTAAAACTGGCTACAGTTTATTACACCTGATATCTATCTATCTATCTATCTATCTATCTATCTATCTATCTATCTAT
>ML685794.1:14637290-14648181 GCA_007922175.1 Pelusios castaneus | reverse complement strand
CTTCCTTCCTTCCTTCCTTCCTTCCTTCCTTCCTTCCTTCCTTCCTTGTTTTTTTGTTTTTAAATGTCCATTTCTGAGTCCACTGTCTTCAGTAGAAGTGCTGCTATCTAGTCCAGGGACTGGACTGGAAAATTTGTCATGGGATTAATTACTTTCATAAGTAAAGCATGGAAACACTTTTGCATTTTGTTGTATCACCATTTCATATCAAAATTGGAAAATGTGAAGGGATTAGGCCAAATCCTCAGTTGATGAAAAGTGGCACATCTCTGATGTCCAGCAAAGGAAGTCCCCAGCATGGCTAAGTCTTATGCCACTCACATATGGCCTCTGCACCAAGGGCCAGAAGAGCTTCTATGCTCCAGTTACTTCTGACTGGCATACAGAACACTATGGGCCACAGCTAGCTGGGTAAATTATAGCATCCTGGGCTCTGCCCTATACTATGCCGGGTAGTCAAAGACCCAGTCACAGAAATCAGAGAACTGCAACTGACTCCTTTGCACCATCACTGCGCTCAACAAAATTTAAATGCATTTGGGCCATTGCATTATATCAGGACATCACAGAACTATTGTATAGGATCAGTCGATGCATTTATTATTTTAAAGAAACCCACATACACATAACCAACATGCTTTTTCTATTAATATAGAATGATCTCCATAGAGCCATTCAACGTACACAGTCTGCAATGTTTAACCAAGTTCTTATTTTAATATCCACATTGCTGTGTCTTATCTTCACCTGGTAAGTGACAGATGTTTATTATTATGTATTACCTTTTCTAATTTAAGCAAACTGTTAAAATTTGTACAGAAGGAATAGTGTTTGTGAAGAAATAATATTGTTCCCATACAAGGTTTTAATTAACAGATGGCTCCAAGGCAGTATTAAAGGAGTGGGCTTGGGAGGAGGGAAGGGGGAGCACTAGACTTTTCCTCTCACTTTCAAAATTATAGTAGTAAAAATATCAATAGATGAAATATAGAGCACTGCTTCTGAACTCAGGGATCACTCAAATACATTGGGGGCCCCCTACACAGCTCCTCAAACAACTTGAGCCCTAGAGTGAGGCTATTAAATGGGAAGAGATTGTGGCTGTGGAGGCATCTGTTGGGACGTCTGTGTCCCTGTGCTCTGTTACAGTGCTATCCATTCTAGCCTCCATTAAGCTGGTGGGACAGTGTGGATCATTCCCTGACTTATCGGTACTTCGGTAATTCCAATGATTCAATACTCCCTTCACAGGGACTGCAGAGAAACCGATAACAGTTTCAGTTCATGAGACGGCATAGCAACTGCAGTGAGTAGCACTGAAAACCAACGCCCCACCTAAATATACTGGCTCCTTTTCAACATCAGCAAAGCTTGCCCCAAATCCTTATTTCAGAGACTTAGGAGATGGTAGGAAAGGGGACAGTGAATAGGGAGGATCCTTTGCGGAGCAGTTAGAGCCCTATCATTATTTATTGTGCCAGGCAGAGTGCCTACAATGTCAGAGCATTGATAAAGCTCAGTCTGTCATTCCGGAGACACTGATTTGATTTTCTTCTGCTTTATTTCTCTAACCTAATTCTTCTGCTAGCCCCTGCAATGTGACTCTCACCCCTTTGCCAGGATAGAGTAGCATATGGCCTCTTTTAGTTCTGCCATTAATGCCTGTTCTATAATCAGAAGAGCACACGCTCTCTAGTGGCTCAAAGAATATTTCTAATTCTAGTCCATTCATTTATAGCCACATAACTGCATAAGGCCAGAAACACAGTCCTTCTCCTGCCACAATTCCTATTCAAGCCAAATTTCTCATTTAACTCCATAGATATTTTTGACTCCGTAAGGACTGCACCAGTTGGCCCATACTATACATAATGCTGTCACTGTCATACCTGAACAGCCTATTTTGCATCTTCAGCCACAGTTCAAGTACAACATAAAGCACTCTTGAGCAAAGTGTGCTCTAATCTTTGTTCCTGTTCTATACCAAAAATTCACTGAAGTGCTATGCAAAATATAAAGTGTGCATCAACTTTACAGTGACGCAAGCTCTGTCTGGAAAGAAAGCAATTTCTTCAGAACTTGCAGTGCCCCTGATTAACAGGTACATGAGCTCCATTTGAAATGGAATGTTGTGTTCAAGTCCAAGCATTTTGGTAAGGGTCAGTAAAACATGTAGAAAATAGCAAGTTGACCTACAATAATTGTGTCTGGTTTCAACAGTAGCAGATACAGGCTCATTATATACTGACCTAGTGCTGACCCTCAGAGAGAAAAATAAGCTAAATAGAAATGAAAACACCCAATAACAATTGCCAGCTAGGGAAGTGAAGCACTTTGGCACTAACTTGTAGTGTTTGTTAAAATAATTTGCCCAAGATCAGTCTTGTGTTGACTAGGAAATTGTTTATATTATTTATATAAACATACAGTATCCAGCTTTATATATTTTGGGGTAGCCATTCATATATGAATTTACGGTATAGAGCAGCACTGAAATGATTATTTGAATATTTCAATCAACACACTAAACAGTGTGCCAAACTCATTTCTGGGATAAGGTCTTCATTTATGTTATATCCCTGGTGAATGAGAGCCAATATCTTCCTTTAGGGGCTGTCTTCATTTACAGCTCAAACAAAGGCCCTGCTGCAGAGCTACAGAATGGAGTTAAATACCCCATTATGGGCCAAATCCATCACTCAAGCTTGTGTAATTGCAGAAAAGAGAAGTTACCACGAGGATACTATTTCACAGCCCACACAGAAATAGGCAGTGGCAAGAACGACTCTGTCCCCAAATACGCTGGTCCACATACCAGAGATGACATAGAACCCTTCTGCAGGCACCCATTAATCCCTTCCACTCCCTTGGACTAAATAGGAAGAACAAACCAAGTAGTTTCCCCTTACATAGATAATATAGGATTAATTACAATAATTTACACATTCGCACATGCAGATTTATACGTACTAAACACTTGAAATTCCTGTTTACTTCAGTGGAAATTGTGGACATTCAGCGCTTGCAAAAGTCAGGGCACTTGTCTTTACTATGCAGGGTTGTACTAGAAGTCATGCATATGTAATAGATGCATGAAAATAAGTAAATCCAAACAAGATAAATTAATTATGGTAAATATGGTTTGAGGTTTTGTCCCACTTTATTCTGAAGATGAAATAGCAAAATAGTTTAAATTGATATCTTGATGACCATTACCATTTCAGGAAGTCATTATGACTTTTTGTTTCATGACTGATTTATAAGTATTGATATATTAATTTACTGGTTGAGAAAAATGTGAGGTTGAAACCATACTTTATTCTCAATAGATTTATGAGTTACATTAATAGAAATATAGTGCTGGAAGGGACTTCAAGATTAAGTTTAATTAAGCCCTGTGCTGAGAGTAGGACTAAGTAAATCTAGATCATCTCTGACAGATATTTGTCTAACCTGTTCTTAAAAACCTAATGACATGGATTCCACCATCTCCTTTGGTAATCTATTCCAGGACTTAAGTAGCCTTATAATTAAGTTTTTTTCTTAATATCTAAATTAAATTTTTCTTGCTGCAGATTAAGTCAATTACTTTTGGCCTGCTTTCAGCAGATTTGTAGAACTATTGATCATCGTCCTTTTTTTAACAGCCACTGATATTTGAGAGCTTGTCAGGTTCCTCCTCAGTCTTCTTTTCTTAAAACTAAACATGCCAATGTCTTTTAGCTCCCTCATAGCTCAAGCTTTTCTAAACCATTATGATTTTATTGCTCTGCTGAACTCTCTCCAATTCATCCATATTTTTGTTCAAACTTTGCATCCAAAACTGGACACCGTACTCAAGGTGTGGCCTTGCCAATGTTGAGTGAAAAAAATTCTTCTTTTGCCTTGCATATGGCACTACCATTAAAAGATCCCAGACTGACTTAGCCTGTTTCGAAATTGCATCATATTGTTGGTTTATACTCCATTTGTGATCATCTATAACTCACAGTACTACTGCCTTATGTTTTCTTCCCCACTTTATTGTGCATTTGATTTTGCCCTCCAAACTGTAGTATTTTGCACTTATTTTTATTGAGCTTCATTTTGCTGATTTTAGATCATTTCCCCAATTTATCAAGGCCATTTTGAATTCTAATTCTGTCCTCCAGCATGCTTGCGACCTCACTCAGTGTGGGGGCATCTGCCAAGTTATAAGCATATTCCTCATCCCATCATTCAAATAATTATTAAAATAAATTTATTTTGAATATTTAATTGTTACTGTACTGAAGCGTGCTAAGACCAGGATAGACTCCTGCAGGATATCAGTAGATATATCCTCTGTTTGATACTAAACCACTGATAACTACTCTTGGAGAAGGAGTATGTTTCTTCAGCCCACTTGTGCACCCAACTTATAGTAATTTCACGTAGACCAAACTACCCTAATTTTCTTATAAGAATGTCATGGTACACAGTATCAGAAGCCTTACTGAAGTCAAGCTGTATCATGTCTACAGCTTGTCCCCACCACTAGACTTGTAACTCTGTCAAAAGAATGATTGTTTTGGCATGATTTGTTCTTGAGAAATCCTCATTGGCTATTCCTTTTAACCTTATTATCCTCGTGGTGCTTACAAACTTATTTTTTATAAAGTTATTCCAATATCTTTCCAGATATTGAACTTTGACTGAGTGATCCAATTCCCCAAGTCCTTAGTACCCAACTTCAAAAAGAGGAACAATGTTTGTTCTTCTCTAGCCCTCTGGGACCTTACCCATCCTTCATGAGTTTTCACACATAACTGCTACTAGTTCCAAGATTCTTATATTTCAGTTAGTTCCTTAAGCCTTGCTTGAATTTCATCAAGTCCTGCTTACTTAAATACATATAAATTCATCTAAATATTCTTTAACCTGTTCCTTCTCTATTTTCACTTGTGTTCCTTTCCCTTGTTAATATTAATTGTGTAAAGTATCTGGTCATAATTTATGACAGAATATATAATGCCTCTTTATAAATCTATGATATGCCTACATTTTAAACACCATGTGCAGATCTAGTCACGTTATCTGAAAAAAATTGATACATTGATATTGGAAAAGATACAGAAAAGGGCTGCTAAAAGGATTAAGGGTATGAAATAAAGCTTCCATATGATGAGAAATTATTCACACTGGGACGCTTCAGTTTGAAAAGAGACGGCTAAGGGCAATTATGATTGAGGTCTATAAAATCATGATTGGTCTGGAGAAAGTAAACAAGGAAATGTTATTTACTCTCTCTCATACTACAAAAACTATGAGGTCATCAAATTAAAAAAAAAAAACAGGTTTAAAATGAACAAAAGAAAATATTTCTTCCTTCCCCAAACAGTGAACCTGTGGAAGCTCTTGTCAGAGGAAGTTGTGAAGGCCAAGATTATAACAGGGTTCCAAAATAAAGAACTAAATAAGTTCATGGAGAATAGGTCCATCAATAACTAGTAGCCAGGATACACAGAGACTGCTGTTTGCCAGAGACTGGGAATGACCAATGTGATGGATCACTTGATTACCTCTTCTATTCATTCCCTTTGAAACACCTGGCATTGGCCATTGTTGGAAGACTGGATACTGGGCTAAATGGACCATTGGTCTGACCCAGTATGGCTGTTCTTATGTTCTTTATTTAATTCTACAGTAAGACTAAAGCATTATAGGCAACAAAACACTGGAGCCTTCTTGTATCTGGTATTCTCTCTCCTCTCAGTAGTGGCCTACAGTTTCCTTCACTTCTGATATGTTTATAGAACTTCTCCTTATTGTCTTTTTTGTGCCTTAGGCTTTTGATTTTATTTGTGCATGTTCAATGCTTTTACCACTGTTAACTGCAGTCAGTAAAATTGTAGATAAGTGAAATGAAATGCATTTTGCCTCTTTCATCATGAGAAAAACTAGAAGTTAACTTCCAATTGCATATCATCTGTGGTTATGCATCAGATCCACAGCTGAACTTGCTGGGCAGGTGGTTAGAAAAATCACTTTTTGGATATACTTGATCTAAAAGTCAATGAGAGAATAGACATGGGATCCTGTAGAATAGCATTTGTAAGAAGCTACTTTTTTCTTTTCTAGATAATATAACTTTCTTGGTCTGGGACTTATTTTTATAGATGCCTACTACCTTGATTTTTTTCATATCAGTACACACAATCACCTCGAATAGAATTTCAGTGGAACTTTGAGCTACATTAGCAAAAGAACCCCTGCTATAGTCTTTTCTTTGATGATCTGTGCATTTGGGGATAGCAATAGTTGGCAGATGCACACTTCATACGCTCAAGTTTGCTTAACCAGTAGTTTGTTCTGTATGAAGCAATACACTTAAGGATTTTTCTGTATTAAAGACTCTTTTTTTTTACTTTAAAGACCTCTAGTAAGTTTCTTAAGCACATCTATTGTCCTCCTAACAAAGAGCAGCATTATTTAAACCAAAATTATTTATGGACTTTAAGGTCAGAAGGGACCAATATGATTATCTAGTCTGACCTGCACAGTGCAGGCTCCCCAAACCTCACCCACCTGCTGCTGTAATAGATCGCTAACCTGTGACAGTTATTGAAGTCTTCAAATCATAGTTTAAAGACTTTCAGAGACAAAGAATCCACCAGCAAGTGAGCCATGCCTTGGGGTGGATTTTGGAGCTTCCCCAGGGGAAGGCAGTTCCGTGGCTGACCCAGGCCCCAGACCAGATTTTGCAGCATAGGCCTCAATGATCTGATCAGGGTTAATGCCTTCAGTAAGATCACTTTCAATGTGCAGTAAACACAAATCTGACAGTCTCTTTTAACCCATTGTATATCACATCCAGTTTTTTATATATTGCATGGCCAAAAATAAAAGTTGTAAAAAAAAAGTAGTAAAGAACCGTGTATGGGCATTATAATTAAAAAGTAAGGGAGGAATAAAATTAAAGATGGCTTAAATCTAGTGTGTAGCTGTCAGAATTTTAAGAAGTAAACACCAAGCTTCAATAAAATTAATCAAGTTTGAAATTCTGGCCCCCTCAAAAATATTAAAAAGCAAAAAGAGCTAAAAATAAAATTACTTACTAGAAGGAGTTGGATGTACACCACAGACACTACACAAAGATACAACTGCTTCAAAAGGGGAAGAAACATTATATTAAAGGACCAGCAACTCCCCAGAAGGAAAAAAGGGGAGGTCCTAAAAGAGTGTATTTGGTTTAAAAAAAAAACCCCAAATCTCTTCACAGTATTTGTATCAGCCGTAACCTGAAACGTCGAAAGCTGGGATGAGTTGTGCTGTCTGTGAGGGTAATTATCACCTAATTTAGAACAATGGGCTGCTATTGTTCTGTGTCTATTGGTGTCACAGATAGCTTGCTCCTGCCTCTTGTTATTTCCTCTGCAGCAAACTGTAGACAGAACAAGGAAAAATGCTTTCCCAGGCTATGCCTAAAATAAGGTATCAGAGAATGTTGTGTGATACATTGAAACAATATAGCACAAGTCATGGAACTAGCTGTGAATCATTTATCTATGGAAGGCTAGCATTCATTTAGTACTTGAAGTATTCACCAGTGATTTATACAACAAGATCTATGGACATTCAGAGTCCCTCCTTTCCCCATGCATTGAATCAATAAACACTTCTCATTGTTTTCCAGAAATGATCATGATAGAAAGAGCTATGACCATGTAATGAGAAGATTGCTTTGGTGATAGACTATTGGAAATGTCAAAGCTTTATGCTTAAGGCTATAAGTTTCCACAAACTTTGCCATCGAGATGGTCCAGTAACTCAGGACCTCAATATCAGATAATCAGGATGCTTCCAGACATTGAGCTGCAACATGCGGCTCACTGAACATGCGCTTCTTTTAAAAGACAAACAACAACACAAACCACACACAACTGCAATTAAAATCTGTAGGAAAGATTCTTAGCTGGAGTAAATCAATGTATTTCTATTGAAGATAAAGACACTCAGGCTATGTACACACGATCATATTAAAGCGCAACAAGGCAATCGCGCTATAAAACTCACGTGACCTTTACTGCGGGACAACGCGTACACACGTTGCTCCCTGCAATGCAACAAAATTACATGCATTATCACAGTTGAGCGCAATGACTTCTGGGCACCTATCCCATCGTTCCATTTTCCCCTAAATCGGCGCTATGAATCATGGGATGAAGGAAAGGAACGCAAAGCGCCATGGGTAAAGTGTCAGTTTCCCATGGTGCTTTGTGTTCCCCTAGCGTCTCCGTCGTTTCCAATAGCAACTCGCGCCTATTTTCAACATTGCAGTGACGCACCGCACCACTTGCAATCAATCACAACAGCGACAGCATGGATCCTGCTCTGATCTCCACTGTCGCCTTCAGCATTCTGAATACATCTCGGCTTGTTGCTCAGTACGCAATGAGCTCCGAGTCAGACAAGGACACCGAGGAGCAGGGGCTGATCGATGCCATGCAGAGCAACAGCACCGCGTTGCTCAGCTCCTTCACCGATCATCTGCACACGGTGCAATGCCGTTTCTGGTCGCGAGAGACGAGCACCGAGTGGTGGGATCGCATTGTTATGCAGCTGTGGGATGACGAGCAGTGGGTACAGAACTTTCGAATGCGGAAATCAACCTTTTTGGAACTGTGCTCAGAGTAGGCCCCTGCCCTGCGACGTAAAGACACCAACATGAGGTCAGCCCTAACCGTGGAGAAGCGTGTTGCGATTGCTGTATGGAAGATGGCGACTCCTGACTGCTATCGGTCCGTTGCAAACCAGTTTGGAGTCGGGAGGACCACCGTTGGATTAGCCCTCTCACAAGTGTGCCAAGCCATCAATCGCATCCTGCTACGGAGGATGGTGACATTGGGCAATGTTCGAGAGATTGTGGACGGCTTTGCTGCCATGGGATTCCCTAACTGCGGGGGAGCAATAGATGGCACACACATCCCTATTTTGGCTCCAGACCATCTCACGACGGAGTACATAAACAGGAAGGGCTACTTCTCCATGGTGCTGCAAGCACTCGTGGATCACAAGGGTCGTTTCACGGACATCAATGCTGGGTGGTCGGGAAAGGTGCATGATGCCCGCATTTTCAGGAACACTGGTCTGTACCGGAAGCTGCAAGGGGCACCTTTTTCCCTGATCAAAAAATAACAGTGGGGGAGGTGGAGATGCCCATAGTCATCCTCGGAGACCCAGCATACCCACTGATGCCATGGCTCATGAAACCCTACACCGGGAACCTTGATCGCAGCAAGGAGCGGTTCAATTACCGATTGAGCCGCTGCAGAATGACTGTGGAGTGTGCCTTCGGCCGTTTAAAAGGGCACTGGCGCTGTTTGTATGGGAGGCTGGACTTGGTGGAGGACCAGATCCCTGCCGTGATTGCGTCGTGTTGTGTCCTCTATAACATTTGTGACAGTAGGGGAGAAAAGTTTTCCCCTACGTGGGCTACGGAGGCACAGCGCCTCGAGGAAGCATATGAGCAGCCAGCCACTAGGAGTATTAGGGTGGCACAAGGAGAGGCTGCCCACATAAGGGAGGCACTCAGGGAGCATTTTAATTATGCCCTCCCCTAGTTAAGTTCCATGATGCATCAGGTGCACCTTAGGATCATTTCAATAATGTGTATATATAAATACATTCTTCAAAGTATTTGTTACTGTTTTTATTAAAACCTAAAAGGTGGGGGTGGGGTTACAGGTTGGTGTAGCTCCGGGTCTCATAAAAGTAGCTGGGGGGAGGACTGGATGTTGTCCTGTACCAGGGGGAAGGGTGGCCTTCAAAGAAATGCTTTGAGGGACTGCAGAGAGTGGGAGGCAGACACAGCTGAACTGTCTGGAGTGGAGCCCGGGCATTTATCGCCTGGGATTGCAAAGCAATCATGCTCTTGAGCGGTTCTGTTTGCTCCTTCATGACGCTTATCAGTTCGTCCCTGTGTTTCTGCCTCCTCTGCTGGGATTCCTCTCTCCAGGCTCTGTTCTCCCTTGAGGATTCCTGTGTTGCTTTCAGCAGCTCGTGAAACATATCCTCCCTGTTTCTACGAGCATGCCGCCGAATGTTTCTCATTCGGTCAGCTGGGATAGACACCGGCCTTGTGAAGCTCAATTCTAATACAAAAATAACAATAAAGACATTGTTAACACATAGCATAGATAACCAATGTAACCTTCCAGTAACACATTCCACTGGAAGGTACAGGGCGGTCAACACACTATGCTTCGCTGAAGCAGACAAGGTACATTCTAATAGTCGGCTTACCGGGGGCTAAGAATCTGCAGAGGGCACACAGATGGAACCAGATATCTTTCTCCTCAGAGTGTCCCTGCCATCTCGAATACATCTCCTACATGCCGCCGGTAGCAAGCCAGGACCGTATGCTGCTGCACTGTGTGCTGCCATGGTTCCCAGGGCTGTGCTTTGCAGCTGGAGAGGTAGAGTATCCGTCTTTGGGGGCGTAGACACAAACGCTCTCCCATCGAACCAGAGTATTAGGCTCTGGAGGTACATCGAGGAAACCTTTACTGACCTAAATGCAGATGATTATTTTACAATCACTGCTTGTATTGATGCCCTTCTAATGAATGCAGAGTAAATAGCGTGCACAGCGGGGACCCGCAAGCACCCCCACCCTAGACAATGATATTTTAGCAGGAGCAGAGCTGAACGAAGGAGAAACTTACCTGAACCCCCCTCTGCCGCCTGAGAGAACACGTTGCAGTTCAAGCCTTGGGTGGACGTCTCAGCGGGGCTGCTGAAGAGCTCCTGGCTACACGCGATTGTGCTTTCCTCCGTGTCATCCTCCATCTCCTCCTCCTCCTCCTCAACAACGTTCTCATCCTGCTCGGCTCTGGCAATCACTAGATGGGGCGGGGGGGGGGGGGGGGGG
>ML685794.1:14533392-14637190 GCA_007922175.1 Pelusios castaneus | reverse complement strand
GCAGCTGGAGAGGCAGAGTATCCGTCTTTGGGAGCGTAGACACAAACACTCTCCCATCTAACCTGAGTATTAGGCTCTGGAGGTACATCGAGGAAACCTTTACTGACCTAAATGCAGATGATTATTTTTCAATCACTGCTTGTATTGATGCCCTTCTAATGAATGCAGAGTAAATAGCATGCACAGCTGGGACCCGCAAACACCCCCACCCCAGACAATGATATTTTAGCAGGAGCAGAGCTGAACGAAGGAGAAACTTACCTGAACCCCCCTCTGCCGCCTCAGAGAACACGCTGCAGTTCAAGCCTTGGGTGGACGTCTTAGTGGGGCTGCTGAAGAGCTCCTGGCTACACACGGTTGCGCTTTCCTCCGTGTCATCCTCCATCTCCTCCTTCTCCTCCTCAACAACGTCCTCATCCTGCTCGGCTCTGGCAATCACCAGATGAGGGGGGGCTGAAGTGTCCATGGGACTCTTGGCAGTGGTTGTTGGGCTCCCACTGAGGATGGCTTCTATTTCCTTATAGTACCTGCATGTAGCAGGCGCTGATCCGGAACGGCGGTTTCCCTCCTTCGCTCGGTGATAGGTTATTCTGAGCTCCTTCACCTTTGATCTGCACTGCACAGTGTCTCTATCATGCCCTCCCTCCGACATGGCCCGAGAAATTATGCCAAATGTATCATAATTTCTCCTGCTGCCACGTAGCTGTGCCTGCACAGCGGATTCTCCCCAGATGCTGATCAGGTCCAGCACCTCTGCCGTGCTCCAAAGGGGTGCGCGTCTTCCACGGCGGGCCGCCATTGCTAATGATGATCGGAGCCCAAACACACTCCACGAGGAAGAGAGCAGTAAGTGAAACATACTAGAAATTTGAAAATCCCGGGAATAAGTTCGGGGCAGGGCGGGGACAGTTTCGTCACGGCCACAGAGCGGGTGGGGGGAAGACCAGAGAGGACGACTTTGGAATGCTGGGACACTTCCGGAGGCCAGACAATGCGCGGTAAGCGTACACACGAGCGCAAAAGCACAACAGCTGTTCCGCGTTAGCTGTTACCACCCTTGTCGAGGTGGTTTTTGTATTGTGCTACAAAAAGGCAGTTAACGCGCAACAGCCCTGTTGCACATGTGAACACCGTTGTTGCTATCGCGCAGTAATGAGTTTTAATGCGCGATAAAATGCTCGTGTGTACAAGGCCTCAGATTTACGAGCTGATGAGACCAATGTAGTGTGTTACTAGGATACAAGATTCCAAAGGGGTAGCCGTGTTAGTCTATTGTAGAAAGACAACAGAGTCCTGTGGCACTTTTAAAGACTAACAGATTTATTTATCGATAAATAAATCTGTTAGTCTTTAAAAGTGCCACAGGACTCTGTTGTCTAGGATACAAGAGTTAGTCAACTGCTCAGACATAAGACAAGACATGCCTTTTGGCTCTGGTTAATTATCTAGGCCCAGATTCTCTTAGTATTCAGGTATTGATTTAAATGGGAGTGCAATTTTTCCATGCCTTTGAGGACTCAGGCCTTAGTTCATGCCATGACATTACTATTTTGTCACATAGTGTGCTCAGTGTAAAGGGCCCAATCCCACATGCCTAGTCTATTGAGAATTTTGCATCGAAAGAGATTTCTGGATTGGACACTAAGGGCTAGATTTACAAAGGAATTTAGGCATTATGATGCTCAGCATCACCTTCTTTAACTTCTAGGAGCCTAGAAAAATTACTGGGAGTTCAGCAGCGAGGTGTCTTATACAAGATATGGGAAGAGACAGGTATTTCAGAATGAAACTGACAAAAGTCAGCGTGCTAGGCAGCTCTCTGCCTAAGATAGCCAATGGGAGATGTCAAGTGGAGAGATGTGTTCTGAAACCCACCCATTCAAGGGGTATGTCTACACTGGAGGCTCTTTTAAGTCGACTTAACAAGGTCGACTTAAAGTTGACTTATAGTCAACCTTGTTGACTTAGAGAATCCACATTGAAAACTCCTGACTATCCAAACTAGCAGGTGCTAGGGGGATGGAGGAGTGGTGCATTGTGGGTAGCCCTGGGAGGGGGCTTGGAGGCCAGTTAGGTCGACTTAAGGGCTTTCCCCGTCTATACTGGATTAAGTCGACTTAATAAGGTCAATTTAAGCGTTAAGTTGACTGTAAGAGGTGGTGTTATTAAGTCAATTTAAGGAAGCACTTAAGTTGACTTAATAAAAGCCCACTGTGGATGCAGCAGTCTGTAAGTCGACTTAACCTTCCTTAAGTCGACCTAAGGATCCAGGGTAGATGTACCCAAGGAGATTGGTGCTTAAGTGCAGGCTGCAGGGAGACTCCTCCTTATGGTTTGTATTCTCAGCTGCAAACTCTCTTGGCACTAACTACCTATGTTTAGGGGAGGAGTGGTGGTGAAGGAGCATTTGCACCATGCCATAAAAGTTGATAATAGCACATTTGTACACGCTCATCAGTTGTAATCAATATGCTGTTTGCGTGTATTACATGGTGCCAAATCTGGACTCCTTCACAGGCAGACGCTCAGGTAAAAAAGTTCATTAAATTTAATATCCAGGTCTGTGGATTACTGCTCCTTAGACAGAGTTATGTGAATGAATATATGGGGCAGATATTCATCAGGTTTTAAGCATAGTTCCATTAATGTCAATAGAGCTACACCAATTCATAGCAGATGAAGATCCAACCTGTCTACTGAAGTCACCATATGCCCAGATTTCTTCAGATGTCATTAGGATTAAACATTGTTATTAGACCAGTGACAATAAATTGGACATTTAATCACTGCACAAATCAAATACAGATTAGGAATCCACATAGTGCTTAGAAAATCCTATTAATGAAATAGTATCTAAACAAAATCCAGGGATTTGCTAGTTTAAGGTTCAAAATATTGGGTGATCACACAGCTCGCTAGGTCAACTATTATTTCATGCTTATCTCACTAAGGCTATGTCTACACTTACCAAAGTTAGTTCGAATTAGTTAATTCACTTAGTTTTTACTTAGTTCAAATTAACTTAATTCAAATTAGCATGGCCCCACTAGAATGCTAGTTCAAACTAAGCAAGTGCAATGCATGGCACATGCTTAATTAGAATTAGTCAGTTGCATTAAGGGCAATGTGCCGGTTAGCTCGAACTAAGCAGTTAGTTCGAACTAATATGGCTACATTGACTTTATTTGAACTAATGAGCTTTTACTAATTCAAACTAACTTTTCCTTATAGTCAAATTCCAAAGGGGTAGCCATGTTAGTCTATTGTAGAAAAACAACAGGAGTCCTGGGGCACTTTTAAAAACTAACAGATTTATTTATTGCATGAGCTTTCATGGGAGAAAATCCCACTTCGTCAGACGCTTTGTAAGTTTCCCATCTTCAAAGCATCTGACGAAATGGGATTTCCTCCCACAAAAGCTCATGTGGTAAATAAATCTGTTAGTCTTTAAAAGTGCCACAGGACTCTGTTGTTTAACTTTTCCTTAATTCGACTTAAGTAACTGCTTAAGTCAAATTAAGGAAACTCAAGTGTAGACACAGAGTAAATTAAGTCAATTTAAGCCTGCTTAAATTGACTTAATTTACAAGTATAGACACACCCTAAGAGATCACTAATTAGCTACCATTTCTGAGAGTTAATATCATTTATTTAATTATTATTAGTATACAAAATGCCACAGTTTCTTGAATTCAAGTTACTGATCTGTACACTAGTTGAAGAGCTCCTTAAGAAGGGATAGCTTGAAAGATTGAGTTTTGTTGATTGGAGGCAACCTATTTTAACAATAATTATGGTGGTGTTAGAGTTGTGATATTTTCCTTCTCTAGTCTCCTCCTCCCACCATCTCATTCTGCATTTTTAGAATGATGCAGTTTAAATAATAATCTTGTAATGCAGCTGAACAGTTTGAAAGGTAGACATGACTGAACTCTACTGTTTCCAGTCATTTTACTGCAAGATGCAATTTTTGTGTGTTTTTTCTGGGGTCCTGGATGGAACACACAAAGTAGAAGTAGAGAATGTGCTTAGCTATAAATTTTTGCACAAATCCTGGAACGATGCACTTTAATAATGCTGTCATCCAGTTCGTGGTGCATTCACATTTGCTGACTGTATATACTTTAAGCTTTGAATTATATTTTATAAAACAGGGTATATATAATCTTGTCTTAATTTACAACGTTGCATCAAATGAATTTTTTTTAGTATAATCATTTTGCTGTTAACATGTTGCAGAGCAGTTTGCCAAATATATTAGATAATTTGAAATTATATATTCCTTGTGAATATAAGATTTTAATATGCAGAAATTTCTTAAATTATTTCTCTGCTTAAATTGCTTTGTAGAAAAAAGAGACAAAATAAGCCCGTGACCAAATATTCCACTGAACCTGCAGGAGAAGAATTATAGTTTAGGTTATGGGTTGCTCCAGTATAATTTTTAGCACAATGAAGAAAAAGCCAAGGTAAAATAACAAACGTACCGACAGACTATGCACGGAACTCCATGGTGATCACTTTTCAATTCTAATGTGGAGCCATTCACAATATGCACATCTATTTCCTCATAATCTCTTTGACTACAGACACTTAACTTCATACCAGCAAGAATGCGATCTTACTGATATACTGCTAAAATAGGGTTTACTGAGAAACTACAATGCTAAACAGTAACATAGTTTATAATTAGAATGGGGTATATATTTTTCTAGTACCCATATAACCCATTGTATTGTGACCACATCAGCAAATAATACTAAGATTATTTCATTAACCTATCTGTGCTCTCTTTTTGAAATAATGTGTGATTATACTGTTTATTTTAGTAGCACCCAAATACAGACTGAAGATTAGGGCCTCCTTATGCTAAAACTCTACAGAGACGTATGAAAACAGTCCCTACCCCAAAGAGTTTACAATCTGGTCTACATGCAGGGAACACTTCCACTGATTTCAAAGGAAATTTTGTCTTTATAAGGACTGGTGGAACATGCACATAACAATTAATACCAGTATTAGAAACTTAGGTATAGATTCTGCGATCCTTATTAATTTTGTTGTGAACGTTCTCATGTGAGTAGCCCTAATGACTTCAATAGCTACACAATCTAACAGTTCGAAATTTACCCTACAGGAACAGGGTTAGTTCTTGCATTAATACAGTACCTAGTTTAGTCTAAACCATTTCAGTTTGATAGTACAGTTAGATTTTAGTGTAATGTCATTCCTTCTGTTCTGATTGCTTCTCTCATTCGTGGTGTAGTATAACTTTACATTTTAAACATTTATACATCTTTTTAGTTCAAGTCATTTAAAGACTAATTCAGGGAACATGTACTCCTTTGTGAAGGAAAGTCAGGAAGCAGAAAGTATAGCAAGCCAATCAGAAAGGTACCTATCAAATATGGTTTCCATGGAAACATACATAATTATATGCTGATATCATATAATTTCAGTTATTAATTTAGTGGCACACAATATTCCTTTGTTACTTTCTTTAGTGGTTTCCACATGGCTCTTTCTAAGATCTAAGAGCACTGGTTTAACCCTGCTCCCCCCCCCCCAAAAAAACCCCAAAAAACAAAAACAAAAAAACAAAAAACTTTTTAATGCCACCTATGGGGAATTCTCTGTTTCTGCCTTTGACAATGCTGGATCCAGAGGCAAATGAAGGCAATGATAAGTACTTAAGTGGGCTGTGGATCAGTCTTATACAGATTTACAATGTATAAATCAAAAGTACTTTCTAATTAATAGATACTTTGGCTATCATCATTTTTTACCCTAAAATTTAAATACAAATAGAAAACCCAAACAACCCGAAAAGTTATAGCTTACATCATCCATTACTTTATGATGTCAATAGCAGATTAACAATAAACAATATTCTGCTGTCTTGAAACAAAGAGAAACATTAAAACTAACTAGATTTGATATAGGAGGTTTTTTTATTCAAGCTGGGAAATAAATAAGAGTGGTCTGCTATGTAAGAGCTCTTCGGGTGACGATTAAGGCTTTGTTGATCTTTTAGCATAGGTAGCAAGCCACCTACTAATTTGGAAGGCAGTGGCACCAAGATGAATTTCAGATGTATTTGGATTCAGAAGAAAACTAGGCAATGTTAAATTTGCATAGAAATTTGTATTCTTCTCCCCACACTCATCTCAGTGTATTACTTCTCTTGAATACTTGAAGTTCACATATATTTGTAGTGCACACATGCACATACACTCCCTGCTTTCCCCTCCCCTCCCAACATTTGGGCAGTTGAATGAAGAAAACAAAAAGATGTGCAATTCTCTCTCTCAACTCTGAAATAGGATTTGGCCTATTTCCTCACATTTAGAATTCATGTTGGACATGTATCAGGTTTTCTTCCTACCTGGGCTTTGTTTCTAGATAGATGCTAATTTTGGCATTAGTTTTTTTCAACCATCTATTTCAAGTGTCATTGAACCTCTTGCTAGCATTTACTGCAGTATATCCCTGTTTTCAAGGCCAGCTAGACAGTTTCTCCCACAGTCACACAAAATGGTAGTTACATACATTGTTAAACTGAGAGCTTTACACTGCTATTTCCTGATTATCCTGAATAATGGGAATTCTATTCAGTGAAGATCCTCTGAAACTCCTAGCTTTTATTCTTAATATATTAAGTACTACTACGTGGAATACTTTCCTTAGATACCTTTCTAAATGCAAAGTTGTGGCCCTTGTCTGACAAGATGACGCAAGAAATTCAGCAATTGGAATGAGTGAAGTGACAGCACTAGATTTCAATAAATTTAATGTAATATTTATCAAGTCCTTTTTGCCCAGGAGTGGACGTAACTACCTGTTTCATTCAGTGGATTTAGCAGCTACCACCAACCCAGGAAAAATAAGATCTTGAGGCTACTCCTCAATCAGCATCCTCAATCAGGCACTACTTAAACTGTCAACTGATACAAAAATGACACTCAGATTTCAGTAAGCATGCTAAATAACAGTGTATCAACTGTCATGAACTGAGAGAGAGAGAGAGAGAGAGAGGACCTGTGTCAGTGGCATGAGTGGGGGAAACAGTACAGAGCATTCTCTGTGCTTCTGCACAGAGCTGTCAGGTTAGGTTCTCTGTTGCTAAGTAGAACTACCCATTTAAAATGAATAGGGAATTCTGACTGAGGAACAGAAGGTATGATATGTTCCATGCTGTAGCTCAGAACTGCAGTCCAAGAACAGCCAGTAGCAGCGCTAGTTCTAACTGTCTCAAAAGGAGACTGGCAGAAACAGGGCAATAGTCATACACTCCACACATACCACCGGTCAGAGCACATGCTGTGCCCTCTCAAGAGTTCAAGAGCTACCAGAGCTGCATCCACCCTAGAGGATTCTTAGCTGAGGCAACAAAAGAAGCAGAGTCTTTGACTGCAAGCAGATATCCATCCTATAGTCAATCTGCTTCTAAAGTATGAACAGGAGATTTTTTGAATAGCAGTCAAGTGTCTAAGAGGATATAACTAAGGGTACAATCAGGCCTATGGTAAACAATATTGGAGTATATGGTAAAAAACTAGAATCAGTAGTCCATTGAACAAAAAAGGTAATAAGCCAAAAAGGGGAGCAGGGAAGAAGAACACGCTACTCAGATCCAGATTAAAAAAACAAACAAACAAACAAACTGATTGCATTTAAAAAGGGAAACAGACAGGAATACATTTTGTGGGATAAGATGCGGAAACAAAAATAGATCTTGACTGCAACAGAAATCTGTTGTACAGTACCCTAATATGAGATGGTCTTTGGGTTAGTTTTTTGGTTTGCTGGGCCAGATAGAAGGTAAGGTTGGTTGCAATTACCATCCAAAGGACAATTTAACATCAGTGAGTGTTCTTGTGTTTAGCATCTTTCATTCCATGAAGGCATTATATTTCACATCTTATGTCTTGGCAACAAATAGGCTATGTCTACACTTGTAAATTTAGGTCGACTTTAAGTCGACTTAGTTAAGTCGACTTAGTGCGTCTACACCTAAATTTAAAGTCGACTTTGGGGGGAACTTACAAAGTCGACCTAGGCGTCCACACTGGATGCCTAGGTCGACTTCTAGGGGCTAGGGGGGACCTAAGGCAGGTCCACAGGGGCAGGGGGCACCCCTTGTCCAGTGCCAGGGGGCTCAGCCTTTGCCCCATTGTACATGGGTACAATGGGACAAAGGGGGACAGGGACGCTGGCAGGGCATAGGAGCAGGGTGGGCAGGGGTCTGCCCTGCCCTGTGGGGGAGCATGCCAGGCTCCCACTGTGACCCCCGCCCCTGGCAGGGAGGGCAGTGGTGGAGTCCTGGAGTAGCCCTAAGTCAACTTAGGGCTACTCCAGGTCTACACTGGCTTAAGTCGACTTGAAAAAGTCAACTTAAGCCTTAGGTCAAATTAAAATGAGGTTTTATTAAGTCGACTTTATTTTCCTTAAGTCAACTTTATTTTCCTTAAGTCGATTTAAGCAACTTGCTTAAGTCGACTTAAGGAAACTGTAGTGTAGAGGCAGGGTAAATTAAGTCGACTTAAGCAAGCTTAAGTCGACTTAATTTACAAGGGTAGACGCAGCCATAGAAAGAACCAATATTCACATTCTCTCTCAGAGATTATCATTTTCAACACCAACAGGCAGGGTGTCATGTTTAACAGGGGATGACTAATTCCAATGCTGTTTTACTATTTAGAACTCATTTTTTTACATTTAATAATTCACTATCCTTCAGCACAAATGTCATGAGCATACAGACATCAAACTAAAACTATATTTTGCTGACTGATTCATAACAAGTTGACAAACTACTTACAGTATAACAGGGATTTTGCCAACAGATTTTACCAGTTGTAGCACCCTCTTGTGTCAGGGTGTTATGCTACAAGGGGCCCTTATCTCCAGTGCCTCCTGCAAGAATCCCCTTCTGATCAGGTCTTCTGTGGCTCAGCCCTGTGGCTAAGATACATGAAATCCATTCCTTTTCTGCACTGAAAGGGTACAACTTGAAAGTCCACAAAATTTCCAACAGAAAAGATTCTTTGACTCTCCACTTCAGCTATTCCTCAGCTCATCTTGGGGTGGGAGGTAGGCAGGGAAAAGGGAAGGCAATCTTCAACCCCATTGCAAGTTCAATATTCCTATTATAGAGTTTGCATATCCCTTCCTCAGGACTGGTTGGGAAATCTATGCCCACCCTCCAATTGGGTCCTGGCACACAGCCTCCGTATTAAGCAGCTAGGTCTAATTTTTCTGATGTGCTGCTGTTTTCCTGGGACACTTCCTATCCCCACAACTTCTACTTGACACAGCCTCCCTTTAGATCTCATGCCTCTGGTTTTTCCCTAGAGCATCCCCCTCTTCTGAGGCTCTTGGGCCCACAGCTTTTCGTAGGTTTCTCTACTACCTTCTTTACAGTCTCACTCCTTCTGAATCCCCCCTACCATCCTTATAAGGCCCAGGTGCCTAATAACCCTTAACTCTGCCCTCTACCCACACAAACCAGAAGGCAATCAGTCACAGGTACATTGGCTCCTACTCCCATCTCCTGTTAGATGAGGAGCTAAGCCCCATCACAGAGAGGAGTTGACTCTGAACTTCAAAATATGGACTTGATGCATACTCAGTTTCTAAACATGTAATTGATGGTTAAACCCATTAGATTTATCATAGACTAAAATAATAAACACATACCCTACCAAGCTGCTTCACTTATTTGTACAGCAGAAAATTAGTAGGATATATATTACCTCATACACAGGGATATTCAGGAAAATATTTAAAATAGCAAACTATTTTTATACTTGCACATATCCTATCAGATTTGCGGAAACACCTCAAAGTTTTAGTCCCTTCCCTCTGCTTTCTCTGAAATGCTGCAATATCATGACTAACCCCAGATCACTCAGACATACGTCAAAATGGGGGCATTCACTATGTGCCAGCTCAACATATCTATATGTTTTTTAATATAGCCTGGTGGAAAAGGGAAGTCACAACACCCCCTTGATACCTGGCTGCCATATACAACCATCAGATACTTTGCCAGTTAAGAGGAAATAAATAAAATAAAAATGCTGATGCTGATGCCAGTGCATGACCAAGTAACATTAATGAATAAGCTTGGGGTGGTAAGTTCAATAAAAGTGTCAGGTTCCCATCTACCAATGTGTAATGGTTCCTAGCTATTTCTGGAGATTCCTTTCTTTAGCCACATTTATGGACTCAATCACTTGTACTGTCATGTCATTCTAAAAAGTAGCACAAAATTATTTTGAGTGAGCTCAGCACAGATGAGTTTGCACTTTTAGCACTGGTAACATTTTCATAGATTCCAAGGCCAGAAGGGACCATTGTGATCATCTAGTCCAACCTCCTGTATAACACAGCGTAAAGAATCTCTTTAAATAAAAATATTTCCTGTCATTACATCAAGAAACAAGAGTCTGGTATAGGAAATGTATAGATAACCCTCAGGGATGGTTGAGCAACACTGCATTTATAAATTCTTTATCTCCTCATTCCCACCCCGCTAGGAAAAATAATCCTCCTCATTTAGATATTTTCATTGCCTATTGCCATATGTACATTAAAGAGTTCAGAAGAGCATCTAAGCATGTGCTTAACATTAAATACATGTGTTTAAATGCGATTGAACTCAATGGAATTTAAACAAAAGTTTACTGATAGACACAATCTTAAGTACTTTGTAGAATCAGAGTCCAAGATATTTCAGATTTTGCTTTTCTATTGAGTACATGCATAATTTTATATACACATACATAATAGTGCAAATGACAGTCATAGCCATTGGGAAAACAAAACTAATTGATATTCATTCAGTAAATACTTAAATACAAGCTGTGGGTTGATTTTGCACACCAAACACTTAATAACAGGCATGAAATCAAATTGCCAGTTCCTCTGGGCACAGAATACCACGCCTAATTACATTTTACAGCCACTGTGAAAAGCAGAGTTATCACCAAGACATTACAAAAGGGTTAGGAAATCATATAAGGGGCATGAATATTTAAAGGTATTCATTCCATTAAAGTTTCCTATAATTGCAAGCATGTTCTTGTTCTGCTTGCCTTTATCATGCTATACAAAACTCTTTTGCTCTGTAGTATTTTCATGGCATTTTAATTGATTAAGTTCTGTTAACCTTTCTCTCTCTTGAGGCATTTATCATTACGAAATGGATGGCTCACATATAATACAAAGCTTAGTCAATGATTGTTTATTAGTGTGAAAACAAAGAAAGAATGAGTGTTTTTAATTAGTTTACTTTGCAGTTAACAGTGTTTATATCAACAAATTAGACAGATCTGTATTTTGCAAGCTCATGTTATTCAGTGAAAACAAGAAAGTGAATGAAGAATTTTATAGGGAAAGTCAAAATAAAATTGCCTTTTTGCCTTCAGATTTTTGTGTTAACTGGACCTGTGAGCATAATACAAAAAGAAGGCATTTGGAGCATTTTCAAAATTAATACTTGAGTTGTGATCAACCCCTTGTGTGTTTTCTTTGTGCAAATATTCTGACAGAGATCTTTAAATCAGTACCAAATAGAAGTTCCTCCTAATGATTTTAAAATTAATAATAAGAAAGACTGTTTCAATCTTTATCTCATTGTTTGATCTGTCAGTGGTGTGACCAAACAGCAAGGGTGAAAAAATCAGGACTGAAGTGGGGGGTATTAGGCACTTATTTATTAAAAAAAACCCCAAATATCCAGACTACCCCCATCAAATCTGGACATCTGGTCACCCTCATAGTAGTGCATTATATGTAGTGAAAACAAGTGAAAAATGTAAGTAAAAATACAAACTTCCACAAATCTGAAACAATTTTGAAATTCTAAAGTTTAGAAATTTTCCAGAAATATATATTTTCAGGAAAAGCTGTGTTTTGAAATACATATTTTTTCTTGTCCCAGTCTCTTTGGCTTGGTAATGTTCTTCTTTAAAGTTGAACAGAAAAGTGAAAACTAAGTTAAACACAGATTTCTGTCCAGAAATCACCAGCTTCTGGGGGGTGAATTCAGCACAGAAGTATGTCTTTAAAGCACCCTTTTACCTACCTCTCTGAAAACCTCATGGTACTTCCTGATTCACTGTAGATATCCCATAAGATGCTGCTCTGAGACATTGCAAATATGATGGAATGTTTGGGTTATAAAGATATTTACAAGATTTTATATACATTTCTTCATTTGTATTTGTGTATGTTTATTGAAAGCACCTGTTCTATAGCTTTGCACACTAGTGTGAATAATTAAAAATCCAAGTACACAGAATTTTATAGTTAAAAAAGGTCCAGTACAAAATGGCCAGATCCTTAAGTGCACTGCATCTATTTTGGATGCACAAGATGACATTGCAGAATGCAAAGTCAAAAAAATGGAGACTTGATCAGGCTGCACAGGGGAAAGTTCCAGTCACACATTGAAAACTCACTGTTCTAGCATTCACTCTAACCATGAGATTTTAAGTTATAACAGGCAATATAGTAAGGGGTGTTGAATAAACATAATAAATTAGATGGATAACATCTGAGAATTAGCGCAAAGGAAAAGGCAACTTTCTCACTAAAAGTAAACTTTGTAGAGGCCTTTTGTGGGAACAGGTAGTAATTAATCTTTTTCCCTACTTAAATGGGCCATAAGGTTACCAGACCAAATCTTCATGTGCGCTGGAGAAGTGCATGCTGAAGAATGGGTAGAAAAGCAACTGTGGGCTAGATCCTCAATGCCCAGTGGAATCTTTGGGCCGAGTTAGGTGCCCAGGCACCCTATACCAGTGGTTCTCAACCATGGTGACATATATCCCTGGGGATATACAGAAGTTTTGCAGGGAGTACATCAGCTCATCTAGATATTTGCCTACTTTTATGACAGACTACATAAAAAACAAAGTCAGTACAAGTTAAAATTTCAAACAAGTCATTGCCTTTATAAAGTGCTCTATAGCCTATCTACTGAAATTCAAGTACATTTGCATTCTGATTTTTTAAAAATAATTATACAGTAAAATTTAAAAGTAAACAATTTTTCAGTAGTGGTATGCTGTGACATTTGTATTTTTATGTTTGATTTTATAAGCAAGTTGTTTTTAAGTGAGGTGGAACTTGGGGATATACAGAACAAATAAAAATAATACTCTTGAAAGTGGTACAGTAGTCTGGAAAGATTGAAAGCCACTGCCCCATACAATGCATAGTGAGAGTTAGGCTCCTAAAAATGGGATTCCAGAGGCCAACAAGCTGAGCAGGGATCTACCTAAGATAGCCAGTATGAAATTTTCATGAGAGGGGACAGCCTAACAATGGGTTGGAGGGAGTTACCTCTCTTTGCTTAGGATCATAACTCTTGGAGATAGGCAGCTAAGACAGGTCAGCACCTTCCTCACCAAAAGGTACATCCATGATAGCCTACAAAGTAGGTAGTCACCTGGGGTGTGGGAGACCCTGGTTTGTAATTCCTGTTCTGCCTAATTTGTAATCAGGACTTGCACTGCCATATAAAAGCTGAGTGCCTTTACCACTGGACTACAGAGTTAGTCTATGTGGTTCAGTTAATATTGAATTATTAATACAAAATGTAACAGCTTCTGCAGGAGAGACTGAGAACCAGTCTAAGAATACCCACTAGCATGGTGGTGAAGGCACTTATTTAAGCAGTGGGAATCCACAGTTCAAGCCTCCACACTGTATCAGAGAGAGGGGACATCTGAAAAGAGGTCTTCCATATGCCAAGTGCACCTCCTCAAAATTTCCCAATGTAGTCACTAATCAGCTGCCTTTTGAGGAGAGCCTGAACTAGTAAATGTGTTCAAAGCCTGCTTTCTGAAAGGGAAGCTGTAGCTGAGAAGAAATCCTTGAAAAGCTCAAGGGACAGGTGTGAGGAAGGACACCCAGAACCTGGGTTTTATGGGTAACCACTGCTGAAAACTTCAGCCCCTAAAGTGACAGTTAATTTAGTCTCAGTGCCTGGGTGACTGGGTCTAGCCTTGTGTTACTAAGGAAACTGACTGGAAATTCTGTGACAGACTCACATAAAATAAGCAAGGGAGAGCTCTGAATTAAATTACTGAATGAATGACAGCATGAATACCGTATTCATTGTGTTTTTAATTTGATATTAAATATAATTCATTTAATATTGCCCTTAGATTGCTAACAGACTACAGAGTTTGCCCTATACTTGCCGCGCTTTCTGGTGGCAGTTGTCGGGAGATACGCAAGGTACGTAAAATACCTTGCATATCTCCCGCCAACTTCCTAACTACCCTTACACATTGCACTAAGCCGACTGGAAATTGCATCCAGTCGGCGTACTGCTACTCCAGTTAGGGAGCTGGAGTTACAGCTTCAGTTCCATGTTCGATTGAGCGCATCTTAACAGACTGCTCAATTGAACACAGAGGAGTGCACTGATGGTGGTGAATCTGCCACTGTCAGTGTAGACATAGCCTAAGTCTTAAAAACCTATGAAACATTGCTGCCACAGCTTCACGTACCCACTGTCTCCATTTTCACTCAGTTCCAAGACTGATCCCTGGCCCCTATTCTGCTTCATATGTAAACCTGTTGACTTGACTCTCACCAGACCAGGAAGGACTGACACTCATCCTGACTCTTTCAAGGGCTCACTCTTCTTAACACTATCAAAAATGCCACAAAATTCATAAACAATGTAGACTGTCAGCTCCTGGAATATCTTACCATGCATCCCCCCACTGCTCCAGAGTTATTCACAGAAGCCAAACTACTTCTCAGCCACTTTCAATGAATCTTTCTCAGCTTTTTCATAGGTAACACCGGATCCCCTCTCAACTGGGTCTGATAATCAAAACAGAATGACAGGTTCCAGGCCCTCAGGCTTTTAAAAGGGCAGATAAGCCAGTTATACCGAGGGTAATCTATACTACAAATTAAACACCTGTGGTTGGCTCTTGTCAACTGACTCAGGTGCTTGTCAACTGACTCAAGCTCCCTAGCCTCAGGCACCAGAGCTGTGAAGCCCTCTTCTGAAAAGTGAACCCTACATGGTCATAATTAAAATTTCACAGATGACACTACATTGCAATTAGTGGATCAGACAACACTGCTCAGAACTATTGCTTCAGCCTGCCTGCAGACATCACTGAATTTAATATATATATAACCAATTCACATTTTAGGAACACAGTCATTTTTCAGTTAATAGAAGTTTATATCTTGAGCATAACTCTGCAACAAAGGCTGGGTTCTGCACTGAATATTCTGTTCCCAGAAAGTCATATGATGTCATTTATGATGTCACAAACAATACATCTGTCCTCCTATTTCTTTCAGGAACCTATAAAATTAAGTAGACTGATTTCTCATACACACCATTAACAAATATTTGGAAGATGAACATTGCAGCTATTAATTGAATTAACTATAATGTTTAACTCCTAGACTGAATGTGTAGGTGGGTTTGTCAAAGTACTGTCACATCCTCCAGAGCATTTGAAAACTCATTGTCAAATCCAATATGAATAAGATAAGCATAGCAAATCTGGTAATAGAATTACTTATTGAATTTGAAGTTTGCCTTTGAACTTCTAAAGGCTTCCTTGGTGCTTTAAACCCAATATAGCTTTTTCTTCCAAAGTAAGATTATATACCAATATCTGCTCAGAAAGGACACACAGGTAACATTAACTACTGTAGTCGCCCTGTATAGTTAGAATAACATCTAGTGGTTGAAGCACAAGTAGGGCCCAAGCATAATTTTTGGGGGCCAATAAAAACTTGTAACATAGGATCCCTGGTAATAGGGGTTGCAGCCTAGGCTAGGCCCCAGGGAAGTGTACCCTTGCCCTCCCACTTCCCGATGAGGGGGCTTTGATCAGAAGAGAGGCATTTCTATTTCCTGTATTGTTACTGCCTATTGTTACTGATTATAGGCAAATCTCTGAATCCATGGTACTCTCAACATACACAGGGATCCACATGTGGAATTTGCAGGACCAGAGTCTAATTAATTCAGAATTAAGAATTATGGTTCACCGCAGATACAAAGTCACACATTCAGTGAAAATACAAATTTCTATTGCTATTGCTTATTCCCTGGTACGTGCACAGATCCTTTTATTTAGATATAGCTGAGGGCAGAATTTTGCCCACTGTACTTGTGTGAATCCACTAATTTGAGTTGTTATTGCTTTTTCATTAATATGTGTACAGATCCTTTTGTTTAGATATAGCTGAGGCCAGAATTTGGCCCAATGTACTTATGTGATGCCACTAACCAGAGTTGTTTTTATCATGGCTTTACTTCTACTTTCTCAGAGATAGTCACATCGTGATTAGGATGAGTCAGTCAATTTCAGCAAATATTTATTCAGGATGGTCATTTCATTACCCACACATTCTGATCTGCAATTGCTGGAAGTCACATGGTTTACTAGTAATATTTGTTTTTTCATGTTCAGCTCTTATAACCATTAGTTATTAACAGGGCTGTTTGAAAATATCCACACTGAAATTGGAGAATGTGTGTGTGTGGTGGTGGTGGTGGTGGTGGTGGTGGTGGGGAGAACCCACACATAAGAGCCATTAGATAATTAACTTTTATCCAGTGCAGTTTTGCTCTTCTTCTTCAGAAATCAGAATGAATGTTTTCAATAAAAAATGAAAAAGACTGACAAAGACTAACAAATTTGACTGCAAAATACCATAAAGTTATTAAACCAATATAATTATAACTTAGAAAGATTACCTCTTTGATGTCTCATTACTCTACTGCAGTGGTTTTCAACGTTTTATCATTTGCAGACCCCTAATTTATCAAATGGAGGTGTAGCCCTCATTGGAAATCTTAGACATAGACTACAGAGAACAAGATTGGGAAGTAGCAGGGAGTGGCCCTTCTAGCAGAAACAGAAGGACAGAATCAGCATCTAAACATTTCATCATATGCCAATTCTAAAATTGGCCTAAAGAGATGCTACAGTATAATTGTTGTAGGTATTCTTTTTAAGGACAGGTGATTTTTATGAGATACACTCAGTTTACACTCATGCAACTCCATTGGACTTTTAAGGTCTGATGCAAAGCCTATTGAAGTTAACAGGAATCTTTCTATTTCCTTAGGTGTACTTTCGATTGCCCCACCCAATTAATACAGTTGTATGGCTTCAAGAGAGAACAGATATCTGAGAAAAGAAAAACTGCTGGGAAAATCTGGCATTTCACACAGTTTTTGATGAAGCAGTACCAGGGAGTAGCAGAAAAAAAGTGGAAAGGTTTAATACGAAATCATACATCTCTTGCTGAAAATTAAGAGACCACAAATTTCTGCATTTTGCAGGGTAGGGAAGTGAGTCCCTAGCAGTTCTCGATGCATAACGCTACAGTCGCTGGGGTTCTTCTGGGAAGCGAATCCTTTACTGCTATCTAAAAAAGGTTAAGGTATAAGTTTAGGAGGTTTCTTCTTAAGCTATTTCATGGAACAAGACTGACTGCAAAGGAGGCAGGAAATAACTACAGTTTATATATTGGATGGCTTTCATGTTATTAATCCCTCCTTTAAAACTCTGATCCTCCTACAAGATTAAGACACATAGCTGTTGTTAATTTAAAAAAAAAAATCAGCCATGCTATCACCTGATTTAAATCCTTTTCAAATTATATTTGTCACTGGAAAAATTTTAGAAGTTGCATGTCTAGTAAGGTTAGTTAAAGAAATATATTGTTAAATGGAAAATGGGTTTTCAACAAAATGGAAATGTTCACACAAAAATTCCAGCTTCATAAAAAGCAATAAAAAATCTGGAAGGTTTTATGATTATTATTAGTAGCGTTTTGAAACATTTCATATTCAGCATCTGAAAAATTCAGTTATCTGGCAGTCAACACCACATTTTGAACAGTTAAGACAGAAAAGAAGAAGAAGAAGAAAATAGGGGAAAAATAGTTTCTTGACCTTCTCTAATTTCCATCTATTCTATCATTTCCCAAGAATTTCCCTCACCTCACTCTGGTTATTTATTGGTCACTGGCATTTTTTCTTACTTCTTTGTTTACATCAGCATCAAAGACATTAACACATATCAAGAAATTTGGTTTGTCAGTTAACATCTTCATAGAGTGGCTGGGTAGGGATGGATCATAAGTCTCTCAATATTGGATTATTGAAGAAAACAGATATTTAGAATTCAGAGGACATTCTCAGTCAATAAAAAAAATTATAATTTAACCTAAATTATTTGCTTATTTATCTAGGAGAGCCATTGACCACATTCATCTGTTAAGTAACTCCATTGGCAACAATGGTTTAAGTAAATTAACACTAAGGATAACCTGAGTATTATTTTTTTCCAGCTGCTTTGTAACATTTAATGATTCTAGATTTAAGCTCATTCTGTTCATATTACCGTATATAGACAGATTCATAGTGTATCATTTAAAATGTAAGGTAAGACAGGATCTGTCCCTGCATGAGAGTGCCAGGGGAAGGGTAGATTTAGATATTACAGTAGTGCTCGCAGACTACAGCATTGGTTCCAGACCAGTAGAAGAACTGAGAGAGAAGGACAAGAGCCTTCCAACTGCATATTCATCAAGGCAGAGGCCAGATATAACATGTATAACTGCCAACAAAATTTGTCCATTTTCTCACACGATATTCTACCATGGATATTATCCATTAGTTTTTCACTGAGTACATCTGAAAAAAAATATATTTCATGGCATGTTCTTATCTAGGTTAGGTTACTTTGACTGGTTAGTCTTCTGGGAAGATATAGTGGAGCTAGCAGTTGACTATGTTACCAAAATCTTTAAAAGGCTTCATTATGCAGCTTTCCACAACTTAATTACATACCAAGCTGATATTTGAGTGCAAGTAATATTTCCAAAAAGTTTTTTCATTTCTCTCAGTATAAAATGTTAATATCGTTTAAGGAGATAGAAAGGTTATCTTTTGTTACTGTTATGTTTATTTTTATTTATTGAAACATGTAATAAATCAAGCTACATCCTCATAATAGTTTTTAACCTTTACCACGGAAAATATTAAAATGAACAGTAGCACTATATTACTCAGTTTTGTTGGTCCAACATAAACAATAATGAAGAAATCCCTGGCTATGTCTAATGATCTTAACAAAACAAACATGAAGAAAACAATTACTGAAACTCATAATACCTTCTATTGCTTGAGATAATGAATTGTAGTAGTGGCTGCTTAGACAGAAAATATCCAACTTAAAAATGTAGGGCCTGATTCCTCACTTTTATAGCAGTTTTAGGTTTCTTAACTTTGTTCTAATGAAGTTACCAATTTAAAGTCTATTGAAATCAATAGCATGAAACCAGTTTAAAAAATTGGTAGTTCAAGCTTTTAATTAGAAAACAAAGAAAAAAGGGCTGTATGTGTATATATATACCAAACAGAGAAGAATGCAAACATATGAAGAAGAGAACAAAGTCCAATTTAAACATCTACAGTAATTTCCGCTGAACAGGAGAAGTTAAAAACAATTACCCTTATAATCTCTAAAGATTAGGAAAGATTCTCTCTGTTTAGATACCATTTGAACTTTGGAGAGTTCAACGTTTCCATTTACTGGAACTTTTATCTTTTTTCTAGAAACCGTTTGCCCTTATATTTTCATGCCAAAACCCTTGTACTCTTAAAAAGTACACACCTTGGAACTAATGCAAAACCCAATTAAAAAGGATGAAAATTGGAGAACTTCCTAAAGACACAAAAGGAAAGACAGTAACATACAAAGGAGCAGATGTCTAACAAATAACTACTTTATCAGACTACTGCAGAAGAAACATGATTTCAGTGAATGTGTGTGTGTGTGTGTTTATGGTGGGGGAGGGAGATTAGACTGTTGGAACCATACTCAAATCAGATTAATTTAATACTCTGCTTTTGAGGCACCAATAATGGCTCAAATCTTGGACTAGTCCTTTAAGGGAGAAACATCCCACTGCAGTGGACCCATAGTTCTGAGGAGCGATACAGTGACTCCTACACTATTCATCCACTTTACAGCCAACAGTGGGAGACTGGCCAGGAAAAAGAGAGCCTGAACAGTGCTTCTTGCACCCCAGATACCCCTCTTCCAATGGTGACTATCATAAATTAGAGCAGCTGAAGGATTCTGTAGTTTATACCCACGGATGGACTTCATACACAAATGATTCAACAGGAGAGTGCTAACGTGGCTCAAAGCCATTTTTCCTTCCTGCTTTTCCTGAGTTAATGTTGTGAGCTCCTCAATCACAGCCAAGGAATTGGTGCCAATCCTTTTAAACATGGGCCCTAAATTTTTAGTTCAGTAGCTTAGTTTGAAATTAGTGTCTTGTTGCAACATCTCTGCATTGTTAATATCATTTTACAGTGCATTGTATACAGGAATACAATACATAGATATCTTGTAAAAAAACAGCATGTACCAAATTCCCATTTAATTTATGTAATAATCTTACCAAAAGAGATTTTGCAGTTAGTAAAACCATTTTCTGCAGAGCTGTTAAGTATCTTTTCCTGGACAGTTTAAAAAGCACAATGGAACACAAAAAGACAAGCTTAGTTTTTTGTCTCAGACTTCCACTAATTTGTGAGAATCCTGGAGTTAAGAATCAATAACTACTGAGGAGTAAAACTATCCTCATGAGGAAATCAAATTTCAACTATGGTGTTGCAAAAGCTACTGACAGCAAGGACAATTTATATTTGAGATTTCAGAGATAGTATAAGTATTATTCTTTATAATTAATTAAATTACATGACTTCTTGGAGTGCATGGTACTTTGCAGAAAAATCATTCAAGAGACCGTGAATGGTTTATAATCTACATCATACAGCAAAAGATAGTATAAGAATGGGGAGGAGCTAGTGGAGGTCATGGGTTACAATAACAGGTCAAATACTGAAAAAGAAATTACAAATAATTCAGGAAAAAATATCAAATTTCTCATACATTATTTATAGCAAATAATTCAACAAGCTCTAGCTACTTCAGTAAAAGAGTTATACTTAATGCTCCCATATATCTTGCTAGCAGCAATAGCATCCATAGGATGAATTGCAGAGTTGTGATAAATATATTGTGCTTCTTGCCCACCTCACCCTCCCTCTGTTCATTGAACCTTCTCATCCCAAAACTTATTTTAACATTCCAAATGTATCTGGATGTGGACAGGCTCAAAAGTTTCGCAAGCAGTGGTGCAGATACCCTTCCTTTGGATGTTGTGTATGTTATATTAATCACCAGCCTAAAATGCTAGAAAGGAAAGCTTTAACATGAAATATGTAAACAACAAACCACAGAATGAGGGAGAAGACACTTTTTTATCATCATATTCTCAGATCTTCATTTATAAGACAATAAAATACAACACAGTCTCAGCTAACTTGATGATAAACTTTATGCAGCTGCTTAACCCCACCCCTGAATCCTTGAATGCTTAAAATTAGGCATTTATATGTTGGCCTTTATTTTCATAATTATGTCCCACTCTTTCCATCCCTAACAGAAAAATATATATGGATACTCATTTATTAATAAATAACCATATGGTCCTTGAGTAGACTGTAGATTTGCACAATGCACAGCCTAGTGATTACATGTCAGATGCAATTCTTGTTGAAAGAAAGGGGAAACGTTGAATTGACTTGAGTGAGTGTAGGCTCTGACCCTGAGGCCATGTCTACAGTACACATATTTGTTGACATAAAGCAGATTATGCTGACCTAACTACAGAAGTGTACACACTGTAATGTTCCTCCTGCCGCGCTAACTTGCCTGCTACTCCAACATAATAAAACCAGGAGAGGCAAGATCTTAGGATACCATAGAGTGATGCACTGTCAGTTTAAACATTACATTGCCCTCCAGGAGGCATCCCACAGTGCCCACCATAGTCACTGTTTTTGAACTCTTTTGCCCTGCAGCCTTTCCCCTGTTAAAATCCCAGGAAGTTTTGAACTTGTTTCTTCTGTTTGTTCCATATACAGAGGTCACATAACAACCACCCAGCTAAGCATGCCTGCATCAAACACACTCCTGCCTGAAGTACATAGGAGGTGATGGATGTCCTGGGTCTGTGGGGAGAGGAACTGTGTAAGCACAGCTCCAATCCAGCTCAGGTCATGGAGGGGAAGGCCTATGACAGGGACACACACAGCAATGTCCATGTAAAACTCAAAGGCTATGTCTACACTTACCAAAGTAATTTTAATT
Organism: Pelusios castaneus; assembly: GCA_007922175.1. Lineage (NCBI taxonomy): Eukaryota > Metazoa > Chordata > Testudines > Pelomedusidae > Pelusios > Pelusios castaneus. The sequence continues at coordinate 14,614,946 of ML685794.1, read as the reverse complement.
AGTTAGAATTAACTTAATTCGAACTGGCATGGCCCCACTAGAATGGGGCTTGAAAGGCACTTGCTTAGTTCTAATTAGTCAGTTGCAGGAAGGTCAATCTGCCAATTAGTTCAAACTAAGCAGTTTGAACTAACATAGCCACATTGACTTAATTCGAACTAACTAGTTCGACTTAACCGTTAATTCAAACTAACTAGTTCGACTTAACCGTTAATTCAAACTAAGCAATCAAATTTATTAGTTCAAATTAAGGAAGCCCTTAATTCGAACTAATAAAAGCCTGGTGTGGCCAAGGCTTAAGGTAGTTCGAATTAAGATTCCTTTATTCGAACTAACTTGCAAGTGTAGACATAGCCAAAGAGCTGTGACACACACAGCAGAAGGCAAGGGAGGCAAATAGTTGCTTCTGGTGCAGAGTCACAGACATGCTCTATAGGAATGGGGCTGGGGTCAGAGTGGTGGTGAATATTCCCCTGTTGAGCTCCTCTTATAGGCTTGTGTTCATAACACACCGTGTCATTTTGAAGAGCAGGGCTGCTGGATCCATGCTTTCTGACATAGATGACGGTCTTGTAGGTTACCAAGGCAGTTGAAAGGTAACTGGAAACTTAGTAGAATCCCTTGGAATTATGAGATTGAGAAACCTGCATCATGTGACACTAAACCTGCCCCTTTAAGGAATTGGAAACTCTTCCCAGAGGCCAGTTGCACAGACAGATAGCTACCCACAATGCACTGCTTTTTGTGTTGATGGAAGAGCTGCTACTATGAATGCATTCTGCTGACATGAGGCATAAAGTGGATATGTGACATTGGTTTAATTATAGCAGTGGCTTTATATCAACATAACTTAGGTTGACTTAATTTTGTATTGTAGATGTAGCCTAAATGTGACAACTGGCTTGGTGATTGGGCTTGAAATGGCAGTAGGGTAAGTCACACTACAGAATTTTTACTGTGTGGCAGAAGAGTCTGCACAGCCACTTAGCATATGGCATGTGAGGGTGTAAATCAACAGCATGGCAGCTGTAGTAAGTCTTTGTAACCAAACACTTAGGCTATGTCTACACTTGCAAGTTAGGTCGACTTCAGGAGGCTTAAGTCGACCTGACTTAGTCCTGGTCCACATCATTAAGTCGACTTAAGAAATTCCTTAAGTTGACTTTATGAAAGGTTAGGTTGAATTAATAAGACCCACTGGTTAGGTCAACCTAACCCTTAAATCGACTCGTTAGGTCGACCTAAGCACAGTGTGGATGCTTAAGTGCACTTTATTAGGTCGACCTAAGGGCAGTTAGGTCGACTGAACAAAGTGAACTAAGTCCCCGTTCAGGGAAACCACTTTGTTAAGTCAACTTAATAAGGTCAACTTTAGGTCGACTTAACAAAGTCAACCTAACTTTCTCCAGTGTAGACATAGCGTTAGATGTCACAGTGACAGATCTATTGAAAATATGTGAGAGAGATTCTGCAGTCCACATTAATTAAAATATCCCATTGAAACCAATGGGAATTTTCAGTGAGCAAAGGCTTCAGTGATTAGACTGCCAAAAAGTACTTGCATTAGACCAGGTTAATAATTTAATTGCCTAACAAGACCATTGGTCATGTTTACGTTATTGATTTTAATGTTCCAATGAACTCTGCATGTATACCAGAGTAGATTCCAATCCAGGAACCCTATAGACTAGCAGCCAAAGTCTGTTTGCATAGATTTTTCGCTGCTAACACTCTGGTTTTCTTCTTTTCATCAGCCTGTCATCAGAGCTCTTCCCTGGATTTCTCCAACAAAATCTCAACTCAAGAGTACAAATAAACCAATTTCTGCCATCCTTGGGTTGACCTTTTTAGTCCTCTTAAGTTCCCTTGCTTTGCTCTCCACTGAATGCATCCCAGGGTTCTCTGCCTGGAAGTCCAGATCCTGTTCTTTTATCAGGGTTCATCATCAAAGTTTGCTTTACCTCAGCAGCTGCTCTTGGGCTCTTCTTCTACAGTCTTCTGTACTCAGGAGAGGATGCAAGGGCCAACTTTCCCCTGGACTTCCTTCTGGATCTCCCACTCACTCCACTTGCTAATGCCCGGGGGGGAGGGGGGAGAGGGGGGAGGAGAGAGAGAGAGACTGCAGAGTTCCTTCCCTTTCTGTTTCCAGCTCCTTCTAATCCAAACTTTCTAGCTTTATAATCACCACCCAACTCCTCTTCATCTGGGTTTCACCCTTAACTGGGCTTGGCCCACCCTTCTGGTGTAACTGGATGGTTAATTTGTTTCGCCAACTGCTGGTAATTCTCTCACAGCACGGATAGGGTATATGGCACATTACAATGGGGCCACAACACAGCTCTTCAACAACATTCATTCCAAATTATGCAGCAGAGTAGAAACTGTAGACCTAGCAGATCCCTACATGGTAAGCTTTGGGCCACTAGGTATGCATAAATGCTAATCTTGCAACCCTTTTGATGTTTCACTCTGTGGTCAGGGTCAAGCCCCACTGGTAGGCTTAAGAAATGCACAAGGTATTATGCAGGATTTCAGTACCTGGTGAGCTTCATCTAATAACAGCAAAGCACCAGAGTGGCCAATACTAAAAGGAAAGAGCTTGAAATCATTATACTTTGGATACCAAGACATGCGTGAAGCATCAGAACAATTATTTAACATTATGAACCCATGAATGGATTTCTCTATGCAAACTCCAGGATTTAAAATCAACACTGAAAGGTAGTCTGATCCAAACAGAATGAAAAACAATCTAAGGTAGGGAAGTTAGCTACCCTCCTTCACTGGAATGGCATTTCCACACAACTCTCTTTATTAACTTTTCTTGACCTATGACAAACACTGAAAAGTACTGCTTCAACAATGTATATATTCATTCTTTTCTATAATTAAAACTGAAAAGGGACAAACTTATGAGAGTATGTTGGAAAGATGTGAACAACCACCTCAGTGAAAAAATATCTGGAACAAAGTGTGTAGGAATATACATTCATTAGCCAGAGACTGAAGGCTGAAACTTATCCAACAACAACGACAACAAAATTATCTTCAGAACATTTTGGGATGTGTGAAAAATAAAAATGCTAGAGCAGAAAAGAGGAAACTGGGGATCTCATCCATATGTTATGGAACTGCTACTGCCCACTAGTAAATTATTTCTGGAGAACAGAAGAACAATGCTAACAGTGTTATAAACACGAGGCCTGCCGGATGATTGAAGGGTTTTCACCAGAGATTTTAATGGCCAACTAGATACCATATGTCAAGAAATCATCTTTGATATACAGTAGAATTTTGACTGAGAAATATGAAATTATTTAGAAATTACCTGGAAAACAGAAAGAATCCTCATAGGGGGATGGGATAACTAATGTGCAAGTTCAGAGATGTTCTGTACAGTACATGCAGTTAAAGAGCGCCACTAATCTAAATGATGCTGCTGGGTCCAGAGATAATCCCTATCTTGCAAGGCTCTTTGGCTATGTCTACACTTGCAATTTAGGTCAATTTAACGATGCTTAAGTCAACCTACACAAAGCCATGTCTATACCAGGCGCTTAAGTGGATTTAAGCGCTTCTTTAAGTCGACTTAATAACTCCCCCTCTTTAGGTCGACTTAATGCCTAAATTGACCTTATTAAGTCGACTTAAAACCAGTGTGGATGCGGAATAGCCTAAGTTGACCTAATTGAACTTGGGTTGGAGAGAAGGGGATAGCCATGCCCGGGGAGAGCCGTGGCTGGGGAGAGCCATGGATGGGGAGAAGGGGCTGGGGAGCTGTTGCCTGGGAGAAGGGGTGGGGGATCGGGGGCTGGGGAGAGCCGTGGCAGGGGAATCGGGGGCTGGGGAGAAGGGAAGGGACATGGCAGGGATCAGAGGTTGGGGAGAAGGAAGAGATGCAGGGATCGGGCTGTGCGAGGTGTGTGGGTGTGGCTCCCATGCATCCGCAGCTTAGCGGGAACATAGCTCCAGGCCTCACATCCTCCTCCCTTGACCTAGCAGCTGCCAGTGTGGATGCAGGCAGTCGACTGGAATGTTTAGTGTGGACACTCAAAGTCGACTTAACAAGGTCGACTTTAAGTCAACTTAAAGTTGACCTTGTTAAGTCAACTTAACAGAGCCTGTAGTGTAGACATAGCCTTTGTAACTTAATAGATTTTTTCAGACTAATGGACGAAAGGCATCCAAATTAATACAAAAGTAAACTGGAAAATATTAAGGACTAACTTCTGTCACCTCTCTGAGAGGTGAATTGAGTCCTTAGCAGAGCTCTGACAAGTGGTATGAAAGCATTTTATTTTGGGGTGTCTTTAGCATTGAAAATTGAAATATGCCTATTGCCCATCAAGAAATCAGGGAACAGCCTCCAAGTTCGCTGAGCTGATTCCCGTGTTTTGGAGTTCATTTATACTGAAAATAGACCTCATGTTTTTTCCCTGAAATGTCAAATTAACATAGATATTGCTAGGCTACACAAAATAGTGTCACAAGCAACCAAATAATTCAATCAATCTAGTATTCAACATATTATTAGCTCTTGCTACTCAAACTGCTATAATCCAAAATTGCAAAAGCAATGAAAATATTGTATACGGTTCTTTGCCATACAAGCAAATTATCTTTGAAAAATAAAAAGATGCTTTTAAAAACTCTGAATATTATAATAACACAGCTATAAAGTGTATATTTTGGTCTGGTGTTAGAAGGAAAAAATATCAATACAACGTGTTATCCTTAACATACTACTTTTTGCTGCCACCACTAATCAAAACCTATTAATACCACTGGCACTCTCATTTTATCCTTTTTCCACGATGACACTTAGAATTTTATTATGAAGAAATAGCATTTAAATATAGTTTTAAAGACTCACTTTTGCTTTGAACCTGAACATTTTGTTTTCTTCGCCAAGTAATGCATGCATTTTCAGAAAATAATCCTCCTTGTTAGTAAGAGAGTCATAACAGTTTAGATTTCTTCCAGGTATTGGTTTTATATCTTTATTCATTCTTTTTTACTTAGTATTTGCGGAATTCAGCATCTGGAGCGAGCAGGAAACAAGCTGACTCTCTTTGACTCCCTTTATTTCTGCATAGTGACATTTTCAACTGTGGGCTTTGGGGATGTTACACCTAAGATCTGGCCTTCAAAACTGCTGGTTGTCATTATGATCTGTGTTGCTCTTGTGGTATTGCCCATACAGGTAAACTCGGACTGTTTTCCATTTAGAAGAGTTGGGGAAATTGTTGGGAAAATATTGAACTAACTAGAAATGTATATTGCAACTGTTCTTACTGTGTATATAATGTCAAAAGAGCACACCCTCTTGTATGCTTCTTCGTTTTATGCCAACACAGTTGGAGCTTTCTTATTTGTCACTTTGTACTATAAATGTTCACATAGTTTGTGTGTGCTAAAATGAGCTGAGCTAGCATAAGTTTTCAAATCTTTATGGAAGCAGCTGGCTCCGACAGCAATTCTGGGCCCCCGGGCAAAAACAGATGCATACCACCTCTTTTGCCCACAATCCCATCCAGAGTGCACCTCCCACCCAACTTGGCCCAGCCACCACCATATGCCTCCTCCATCCACTCCCACTTCCGCCACTCAATCCCCCTCCTCTCTTCCAAACTACCCCTTCCTTTAGGTAGCAAGCGGGGAGATTGAACTAGGGAAAGGGTCAGGATGTGACAAGCAATGGTGGGAGGAGTGAGCAGGGTAGAAGAGGAGAGAAACAAGGCTGCATAGGTGTTGGGGGGTGAGAGATGTGAGTGATGCAGTGACCAGTGGGGCATGGGAGGAAGGTCCTTTTAAATTGCTGGGCTCCTAGGCAATTGCCCCCTTTTCTCCCCACCCAAGCCCCTGTTGGCAGGCCTGGACTTCTATCTCACACCAAAGAGCATATAGACACTGCATATTGCCAATAATTATCCTAAGTCTGGGTTTTATCTTTATTTTTAAATATTAGCAACAAAAAACCATGAGCAGCCAAAGCTTTCTCCACACACTTAACTATTCCCTTCGTTCTCTCTGCTTCAGAGTGACACCTCAACCCCTTGTTTACTCCTAGGTCAGAGTTAACTGCACAAACTTGATTTGATTTGTGACTCAGACAAAAAGACTTCATGTCCTTATATATCTATGCAGGGTTCAAGCACCTGACACCAGGCTGACTGAACAGAAGAGCTCTACATCCTCAGAGGGATCTTTGAATCTTTCAGCCTTTTACACCAAATTATCTGCTACAACATTGTAGAGGACATGCAGGGAGATGAGGGCTTTGTGTACTGGTCTGAGCACAAGACTGGGGCCAACATCTCCTGAGCGCTTATCTTGGGCTCAGACACTGAATCAATTAACATCCCTGCCTTAATAGAATGTGGACAAGGAAACATCCTCACATCATAGGAATGATGTGAGGATTAGCTAACTATAGTCTGTAAGGAGCTTCGAAGTTGAAATAGTATATACGCATCGTCTGAGTAGTACTAATTGCTTTAGACAGCATATAAAACGTTTGCACATTAATTCACTGAAATAATGCTTTCGTGTAGTTATAAATAAATATGTGCTTCATGTAATTATTCCATTTATAGAGCATATCATATTGCACCCCAGATTTCCCTTTATTAGGATCCCAAAGCAAATTTCATTCTAAACCAGGTATGCTGACTAAGATGGCAGAGGGAAAGCACCACTTATTGAAGTCCTGTTCAACAGCTGTCATAGTTGCTACCTAACCCCCCCACCCCCCAGCAATTCTTCAAGAGCAGCAGGGGCAGAATAAGATATTTCTGTTTATGAGTGCTTGACATACATGAAAGTGATACCAATATTTAAGTTGCAGATCAGAGAGTAAGAGATAATATACAGACCTAATTGTCTCAAGGGTTGCCCTCTTTAAAAAACAAAAATTCTGGGGAGCAACTGAGGCATTATCCTATACACATATATAACGTAGTGTTGGTTTTCCTACAGTCCTAACTCCTGAAATCATATAATTACACATGAATTCTAAAGGCTTAACTACCAGAAAACAACAACAAAAATCTCATGATTAATTCATCTTTATGATTTTTGAACACTTGAAGGTGGCCATACTGATGTATTATTGTTCCTTCCTGTCTGCTTAACTGTAAATTGCTGATCTTAAAAAGAAACAAAGACAAAGGATGAAGGTTCTAAATGAGTCTAATGCTGTAAATGAGTGTATGGATTTAAGCATAACAATATAATGAAGTGTCTTTTTCCGTATGAGTTATAGCGCACATCTGTGTATATGCATTTCACTCACATCTGACAATATATTGCAGTTTGAACAGCTGGCTTATTTGTGGATGGAGAGACAGAAGTCTGGGGGTAACTACAGTCGACACAGAGCTCAGACAGAGAAACATGTGGTGCTGTGTGTCAGCTCTCTGAAGATTGACTTGCTTATGGATTTCTTAAATGAGTTCTATGCTCATCCCAGACTGCAGGTACATTTACAATATAATAGTAAAATAATAAGGAATTCACTTAAACATTGATCTTTTGCAGACAGTCTTCTGCAATTTGTGTATCTGGATTAAAGAATAACAAAGTGGCTGAAATTGCAAGCAATAGCTCAGATTACATATTGGATGCATTCATTTTAAATTGATCTAACTGGAGTAAACAGAGATAAATATGTTTGTGTCGCACAAAGAGCCTAATTTCTTTGAATTATAAAAATTATTTTAAGAGCCAAAGAATTTCACAAGCATTCCTTTTGATTAACCCAATAAGGTATTTAACAAAAAAATGGGTCATTTCATCTTTTTTCTGCTATTCTGGGACCTCATCCACTGATGTCAATGAAAATTTTAAAACGTGACAATTGTGATTGCTGCAGTTAAGACAGAACTGGGCACTGTGCAATGGACATAGTCTGAATGTCAATATTGCCCATAAGAGAGGAGTTTCTCAGTATATGTCTAAGAGAACTAGGTAATACAAAGATGTCTTTTTCAGATGGCTGACTATATCCTATCCTGTTCTGTGAAAGTTTATTGCAACTGAAGGAAACCTCTGCATAAGCTTGTCCTATTAAAAAAAAATTACCTCACCCACCTTGTTTCTAAATCTTCACAATTGGTGTTGTATGAAATGTATGGGAATTTTGATTCTATAATGACTAAATATTAAAAAAACAAAACAAAACACATTTGTGGGCTTCAATGTGGACTGCTATTTACTTAAAAATATTGATGCCTTTTGCTGAGGCACATATGGCACTGTTCATCATTAACTGATGAGCAAAATAAAATGTAACACTTTAAATCAATAACTTAATAATAGCATCATTCAACGCTGACAGTACAACAAAATCAAAATCTAAACTATGACCTTAACTCACAGGCTAATTAAGAATATCACAGCTATGCTGGGTCAAACCCATTGGTTTTGGTTTTTAGTATTATCTGTCTAGTTCAATATCATGTCTTCTGACAGTTGCTGGTGCCAGATTCTTCAGGAGTGAACAGAATAGGGCAGTTTATCAAATGATCCATCCTGCATCATCCAGTCCTCAAAACAGTGAAAGATTTAGGGACACCCAGAGCATGGGGTTGCATCCCTGACCATCTTGGCTATTTGCCATGGATGGACTTACGCCCATGCTATATTTTTTGCCTTCACAACATCTCCTGGCAATAAGTTCCACAAGTTGATTGCACATTGTGTGAAGTACTTTCTTATATTTGATTTAAACCTGTTACCTCTTAATTTCATTGGGTGACATATGGTTCATGTGTTACATGAAGGGGTAAACAGCACCTACTTATTCATTTTCTCTACACCATTTGTCATTTTATAGACCTCTATTACATCTCCCCTCCATTGTTTCTTTTCCAAGGTGAACAATTCCAGTCTTTTTGTAGAAGCTGTTGCATGTCCCTGATCATTTTTGTTCTTTGTATCTTTTCCAATTAATATTTTCTTTGAGATGGGACAACCAGAACTTCACACAATATTTAGGGTGTGGGTCTCCTAGATTTATATAGTGGCATTATAGTATTTACTGTCTTATTTTCTATCCTTTTCCTAATGCTTCTTAACATTCTGTTAGCTTTTTGATCACTGCTACACACTGAGCAGATGTTTTCAGAGAATCATTCATAGTGATGCCTCTCTGTCTTCAGTGATAACAGCTAATTTAGACCCAATTATTGTGTTGATATTATGTTTTCCAATGCACTTTCCATGTTACTTTGTACTTAGCAATGTTGAAATGCATGTACCATTTTCTTACCCGCTCACCCAGTTTTGAGAGATCCCTTTGGAACTCTTCACAGTCAGCCTTGGACGTAACTTGCTCGAGTAATTTTGCATCATCTACAAAATTTGCTACCTCACCATCTACCTCTTTTCCAGGTCATTTGTGAATGTGTTGAACAGCATAAGCTCCCATCTGGATTTTTGTGGGACTTTGCTATTTATCTTTCCACTAGTACAATGACTATTTATTTCTACTTGTTTCCTGTCTTTTAACTGGTTATTGATGAATGAGAGAATCTTCCCTCTTATCCCATGTTGGTTTACTTTGTTAAAGAGTCCTTGGTCCCTAGTCAAAAGCTTTCTGAAAGTCCAGGTATCCACTGGATCATCCTCATGTTTGTTGATACCCTCAAATAATTCTAATAGATTGGTGAAGCATAATTTCCCTTTACAAAAGCTGTGTTGACTCTTCCCCAACAAATTATGTTCATTTGTGTGTCTGATAATTCTGGTCTTTGCTATAGTTTCAAGCAATTGTCCTGGTACTGAAGATTGGCCTGTAATTGCCTGGATCACTTCTTGAGCCGTTTTTAAAAATTGGCTTCACATGATCCATCAATCCATCTGGTACAGAGGCTGATTTAAGTGAGAGGTTAAACACCACCGTTAGAAATCCCGCACAGTTCATATGACCTACTTCAGAGCTTTTGGGTGTACAACATTTGGTCATGGTGATTTATTACTATTTAATTCATTTCTTCCAAAATCTCCTCTGTTGAGACCTTGAATCTGGGACAGTTCCTCAGATTAGTCACCTAAAAATAATGGCTCAGATGTAGAAATCTCCTTCACCTCTTCTGTAGTGAAGAGCAATGAAAAGCATTAATTTGACTTCTGTGCAATTGCCTCATCTTCCTTGAGTGCTTCACCTCACTCATCCAGCACCCCAATGATTGTTTGGCAGGCTTCCTAATTCTGATGTACTACAAAAAAGTGTTGCTGTTCATTTTTTGTGTCTTTTGCTTGTTGCTCTTCAATTTTTTTTTTGTCTTCCTAATTATATTTGACTTGTCAGAATTCATTCTCCTTTCATATTTTCATTAGTAGGATTTGGCTTCCAATTTTTAAAAAGAATGCCTTTTTGTCTCTAACCATCTTTTTTCTCTGTTTCGCTCTGGAGACTTTAAAAAGAAAGATCTGGGGTGTACATATAGTTTGATTCTCTATTGTGTGTGTGTGTGTTTTTTTTTTAATCTGCATCTTGTCATGAGGTGACATGTCCCCAGTTCAATAAGGGCATAGCTGAAATCCCCATTTATAGCATTTTCTGCCTTTGCAGCCTCTCTAATTTCCCATGCATGTAAGAATTACCCTCACCACCTTGCTTATGTGATCAATAGTATACTCCTACTACTATACTTTTATTATTCAAGCATGGAATTTCTATCATAGAGATTGTATAGTGCTGTTTGATTCATTTAAGATTAATACTATATTTGACTATGCTTTCTTTCACATAGTGTCAGAGCCCCCAGTGGTGCTCCCTATTGGGTCATTCCTATGTATTTTGTATCGAGGTATTACCATGTTCCACTGATTGTCACTGTTCCACCAAGTTTCTGTGATACCTATTATATCAATATGTTCATTTAAACACCAGGCACTCAAGTTTACCAAAACTTGGAAGTACTCAGACTTCTAGCATTTGGAAAATTTATAAAATTTGTCATTATTTAGTGGTCTGCTTTCATGTGATTTAAATAACTGGAACCCTTCATGTATGACTGTTTCTACAGTTCCTACCTATACTTTATCAACTTCTCTCCCCTCCTCAGATATAGAAGATTACTATTAATAAATCTTCCCAAAGATAATAAATCTATCCAAACCAGGTGTTCCTCCATACCTTTCACTCTACCCACTCCTACCCCCATTTTGAGTTTAAAAACTCCTCTATGACCTTTTAATTTTACCTGACAGCAATCTGTTCCTTTTTGATTTAGGTGGAGCCTGTTCGCCCAGTATAGGACTCTTCTTTAGGCTTCCTGGTTTCTAATTAACTTAATTGTGTCCTCCACACATATTCGTCTCATTGATGTATTGAGACCCTACAGTTCTGCCTGTCTAACAGGCTCTGGGCAGGGAACTGGAAGCATTTTAGAGAATGATACCATAGAAGTCCTCGACTTTAACCTCTTACCCAGCAACCTAAAATTGTCCTCCAGGACCTCTCTACTACATTTCCCTGTACCTACATTTCCCTACATTTGTACCTACATATATCATTTGTACCTACATATATCATGACCATGAAGTCCTCCTCACAATCACACAAATCTATATACATGTCTTGAAAGGTCTGCAACTTTTGCATATAGCAGGCAATTGATTATGCTATTCTCTCCATCATCACAAATCTCCATCTGTATTTCTGATCATCAAATCCCACTTTAATATTACCTGTCTCTGCTTAGCAACAGTAGTTCCTATACCTGGAATTATATTCTCTGTGTGAGAGGACACCATGAAATCATACGGAAAGAGGATTCAAACAAAGAAATCATTTCCCTATGCTCTAGTTTATAATATTTTCCAAAGATTTTCATTTTCCTCAACAGCACAGAGAGGGATAAACAAACACGTTTCCCACGTGTAGGCCCAGATCCATTAACATTCCACATGTTGAGCCAGATACTAGTCCAAATGGTGCCCTAGGCAAGGAGCATCTTTGGCACTTCCCCTTCCATTTGGTAAAATTTTCCAGAAACTTTGGACAATTTCATGTGATTCTACAAGGTCAAAGACATTGTAGGAAGTTAGTAAAAAAAAGGAGTCCACATGCGGAATACCTGAAACAAACATTTTGCTTCAAATAGTCTATCTTCCTTTTTGTCACTATCAATAAAAACAATACCCTGAGCCTGGTGCCCCCCAAGCCAGGCAGTCACCTGGGTACCTCCTCCTCAATCCATCTCTGGTTTTTAGGCACCTTCCTCCAGACTTCATCACCTAAGATCCAATTTTAGACACCGAAGACCTAGTTTTAGGCTCCACTTTGATTCACAAGGCTCCCTAAACTCACGTGTCACCTAAGTTTCCAGAGTAAAAGTTTCTTCTTCACCTAAATTCCTACTTCTGGTATGTACACTGATCCTTCCTTGTAGGTGCTTGGATGCTTCTCTCTCACTTAAGCCCCAGAGCCATCCACAACCTTGGGAAAAAGAGGCATTCAGCTGTCTAACTCATGATGGAGCCAGATTGTGGTAGGCATACTGAGAAACCAATGAGCAGAAGAGCATTTTAGTTCTGATAGCAGTTGGACCTAAGAAGGTCACCCACCTTATAACTTTTAGCCCAGTGACTAGATCATTCATCTGGAACATGGGAAACCCATGTCCCATTCATAACTGCGTGAATAGTATGTATTTAATTCTCTCTCTCTCTCACACACTCACTCACTCTCTCCTCCCCAAATTTTAGTATCTAGCCTGAGTAACAGGCCATGTGCTGAAAAGGTACATTGGGGAGCAAAATCCTCCTATCACAAACCTCAGAGATTGCTTCATCCCAGTAATAGAAGTGTCCTACAGAAGTACACTTATGCAATCCCCCATACAAGGTATGTGGACAACAAAGGATCTGTACAGTGCTAGATCCAATTCCCTATCCTTCATGCACAGTTTCCTTGATGAAGGGAAGAGATATCTGGAATGCCTCCACTTCATTCTAGAACATGCTCACAGCAGAACCATATAGAAAAAGGAAACTGGATTTGTCTCTTAGTCGTATAATATTTTCTTATTTCTATCATGACCATTGTAATAAAAATGTGAAGAATGTTGTGACCACTTGTAAATCTCCATTTTCTATTACTGAATCATAATATCTGAAACATGTGCAATGTTCAAATAGTTTTTGTCTAGGGAACCATTTTAAAAGTTAACAAACAATTTTACCTCTAGCGTCTCTATTTACCAATACTCCAACAACAGAAGGTCACAATAAATAATCTGTGTCTTCCCTACTGTCCTTATATTTTTTACAGGACTATTACGTGGTTATTTTGTGTCCTACTGAAATGGATGCTCAAGTGCGAAGGGTGTTGCAAATTCCTATGTGGTCTCAAAGAGTTATTTATCTACAAGGCTCAGCACTGAAAGATCAGGACCTGTTGAGAGCTAAGTAGGCATAAACTGACATGTTTTTATTGGTCTTTTGTTTCAACTCATGTTTCTTAAAAAAAGGTTTAAATAATATTACGAGCCAGATTAGAAGACCAAGTGTGTGCATTTTACAAGGGTAAAATGGGTAAATCTTTTGAATAGCACAGTTTTCATACTAGCTGGGGGTTTTGTGTCCCCCACACCAATTCCAAATACTTGTATCTAACTCCATCTTTTTGGAAGATGCTTTTCTTCACTTGGTCCTTCTGTCTCAATTTTAGAAGAAGCATTAAAAACCATTCAGAAGTAAACCAAAACAACTGCTTCTCATGGCAAAGTGACTCACCAACCAATGAACTATCTTGTGTCTCGGTGCGGCATTGTAGAGTTGATCTCTCCATAGTCTTGCCAGCCAGCCACCCCCGGTATAGTAGTGGTGCCCTTAATCTTGGGCTTGACCTTCTGGCCAGGACACATGCAGTGTTACTCCTTTTGGAGTGAAACAGAGTTTAAACTCAGTAGTTGCCTGCAGTTGGATTAGGTCAATGGCTCAGGTCCAGGCCCAGTAATCCTTCTGGTCCTGTGTATCTAGAGCCAGCAAGGCTGTTGGACAATTCAGCCCCTCACTCTACCTTGCATTGCAGCCCAGGGACACTGAAGTAAATGGTTAAGTTCTACCTTGCCAGAACTCTTGCTTCTTCCCTGGATTACTGCATATGTTTGCCCACCTTTTCCTCAGGGGACTCATATTCTTGGCGGGGCTCTACTGTGGGGTCAAGCAGTTGCTCCTACTTCCTCACTTGACAAAGGAAAGAAAGCAGAACTAATAGAAATAAAGAGCAGCCCAATCCCTCCAGAGTTCATCACCCTTCTGTACTACTGCTCTGCGTTCAAATGAAACCTAAAGCAGCTTGGCTGTAGACTGGCTCCTTTTGGGGAATATGAGATGTCTGTATACCTCTCTGGGCTGGAGCCATCTGGTCAAAGCCTCCTTCTTCAAGCCTGGCCTGGCACATAGGTGTGTCAGAACAGGGCTAGGTGAACCTATAACTGCTTTTTAACCCTTTTTTTTGTTGTGTGTGGTGTTTATATACCCCATCATGCTTTTAAAGATAAACATTGGATATTGGAAAGCTGATAAGTGGCTTTAGAATTAGCATGAGTGATGACGGTATGACTTTGTGGTGATTCTCCAGACCAACTGAGGTAAAAAGCAAGGAAGCAAAAGCAAATGTTCCTCTTCACATCCTGCATCCAGTCTCATCGTTCACCTCATTACATGCAATGCTTACACTGTAAGCAAATTGCTTTACCTTGTGATGGAATGCTGGGCAACAGCAGCTTTCTGATCAGCATTCTGATCCCTGTATCACCAATTAGTTGCATTGGAGTAAACCTGACAATGATAGCTGTGCCTGACAGATTGATTGGGGATTGGCTGCAAAGAGCTACAAGGATAATTAGTCCAGAAAGTAGAAAAGGTATAAGAAAGAAGTGTTATGGGGAGAGATGGCAAGAGAATGAGAGATGCAGGTTCTCTGAGTTAGTCCCAAGAGAGAGAAAGATCTATTTCCTCTCCTCTTCTTGGCCTAATCAGCTGCTATTATTTATAAGGTGCTGCGCAGTGCTCTTCAGGTGGCATGGAAACACTGTAAACACCACAGGTGGCGTTCACAAAAAGAGAGTCTCCAAGTAGTCTGTATGAGCACTTGGAGGAAAATAGGAGGTGGGAGATGTGTCTGGTACATGTGTCCTCTATCTTTCCACGCTCTCCTCCTTCAAGATCTTCCTTACCACAAACTTTTATAGTAAGGTCTATAAACTTAGTCTTCCCTTCAAGGAAGAGTTAACTGACACACAGATGAATCAAACATAAATTGTGGAAACAGCAAGACACATAATACAGGTAACTGCCTACTCAATATTTGTTGCATCCTATCTCCATTCCTTCCCATTTACAGAGCATTCATGCTTTGTTATTATACCTAACCCCTGTAGGCATTTGAAAATTGGTTCATAGTACCATCCTAGAGGCAAAACCTTTTTTTTTATTGAAAGTTTAAAATAGACTTGAATTTAGTGAATGATTGTAGACTGGTATCAAATTTGTTCAGAGTCCTGAGAGAAATGTCTTCTCTCAAAAAAGCTAATCTTGGATATGTTTGAAAGAGGAAAAATAAAAGGTCTGTTCAGAGAGAGGTGAAAAAAACTCTGAAAGTTTCCTCTTTTTGATTTCCACTGAACTTAATAAAAGATTCTACAGTGAGATTTAGTTGGTAGTTTGTTCTACTACAGGAGGTGAAAAAGAATCAAAATGCTGTTCTCTAAGGATAATCATATGCATTTATCCATAATAACCTGAAGTTAGTCAACTATAGAACTGTACTTTTTCCTGCAGAACATGTAATTGAATGTACCCATCAAAGAATAATTGAACATGTCCTAAGGGAAGAAGCATGGTGGGAGCTTAATAAAACATTTACTATGAAATATAACCCAATAACTAAGAGGTTGCTATATTTCAGTACTTTTTATTTAAAAAAAAATGCACTGAAAAAATAATAGACAGTTGGTACATTTCTGTAGTAAATAAAATATTAGGTAGTTGTTTGGTTACTACTCAAACAATATGGGTGTCTCAGTTTATGTATATATTATGCACAAACTATGTTGAAAAAATTAAGGTTACAAAGTTAAGAACTCAAAATGTCCGAGTAACCCAAAAATTAAGGTTGCTGTACAACCTTAATCTTGGCATTACCTGTGCAACTGTTACCTGGGCATTGCTGTTCAACCTTAATCAAGTCTGCTTCTGCATATAGATTATAATAAAGTCTTTAATTACATGATCATATACTCTTATTTCCATGGGACACCTGTCTAATTCAGTGCATAGAATGGATGGTGGTCAATTAATGAGCAGTTATTCAATATTTTGTTTTATCATCAATGTTCAGTTCATGGCTTCATGTCTTATTTATTGACAATTCAAACCCTGCACTTAAGACAGTATTATTTATTTCTCCTGGGCTTTTCTATGGTGCTTCTCAATATATTATCTGAGTGCTTCATCTATCTCCACAAAACCCATATGCTGTGAGGGGGTGGGAGGTAGAATCCCAGTTTTACAACTGGGGAGCTGAGGAACAGGCAGATTAAAAATCAAAAGTAGCCAGTAATTTTCGGTGCCCAATTTCAAATATTTAAGCATGGCTTCCAATGCAGTTGCATTTAAGAGTGCTCAGCACTTCTGCAAACCAGGGCTTGGGATCTCAACTCAGGGACCAAGAAAACGAAGAATGCAGTGATCGTCTTCCAAAAATTTGGTTGAAAAGCCTTGCTCAACATCATATGGGAACTCTAACACAGGCAGGTATCAAATTCAGTTCTGCAAGATAACATTCAATTGTCTTAACTTTGAGACTTTCCTTTTTCTTTCTGCAATCCCATGTCTCTTTCAGTACACTACTTAGAATTTTTTCAACAACGAAACAGGGATCCTACGGACTGATTCCTTCACTATACAACCCTGATTCATCCCCAGATCAGGTCCATTCCATGCACTGAGGAAGGTGGAGGTTGTATGGAAAGAAGTGTATGCTAATGTAATTTTACTGTAACATAATGCTTAGGCACAGAGTGATGAATTAAGGTTGGGTAGGCAGAGATATGGCCTTCCTTCAAAACACTCAATATTCAAAAGCTGCATTGTATGCCCTTCTTGTTGCCAAGAAGGACAAAAAACACCCAAGCACACCATGCTCTTAGACTGTCCATCAATGCACAAAGGGGTGCACAACCTAATCTCACCTGGGGCACCCATGTGGTTGCTCCAGAAATTCATTAGCTCACAAGAATAAGCCAGATATTGGAATGTCATTATATGATGCATCGTGCAACACCATCAGTCATGTTCATTTCAAATGCTCCAATGATCCTCAATATACTTTTTATTTGAAGCAATCTTAATTCTGGCATCTCTTAACTTTTGAGTGCTTAACTTCACAACCTTAATAAAATGTTCAATTTACATTGTTGCGTGTGTAGTTTCCTAGGTTTTTAAAAGAAACTGCGAATTCAGAAATATCATCATGTGCCACCCTATTAACACATATGGTTCATCAGTAAGGTTGGAATCTTTAGACCCACCATATAGTCCCTTGCCATTTGAGCTAATAGAGTAACTCGTCATCCTCTGCACAGACACAGCACTTTGCCACTGGGCAAAGCATAAGACCTAGCATTTTACCATTGTGTTTCACAGATATTTTCTGACAGCAAAGAACTGCTGAGACTTAGGAATCTTGGGTTCTATTACAGGCTCTGGAGGAGAATGTAGTCCCAAGAGAACCCAGCATGGAAAATTTCAGCCCAACAGCTGATGTTTTGCAAAGTTGTGATGAACTGAGAATGAAGTCTCGTAAAATGTCAAAATCATGCCTGACCAATCTGATAGCCTTCTGTGATAAAATGACTACCACTGTGGATGTGAGGAAAGAGGCAGCTGTAATAAACCTTGACTTTAGCAAAGCTTTTGATCCGGTCTCCTATGGTATTCTTATCAGCAATTTAAAGCAGTGTTGGTTGGATGAATGGACTATAAGATGGATAGAAAGTTAGCTAGATCATTGGGCTCAATGGGTAGTGATCAATAGCCTGATGTCCAGGTGGCAGTATCAAGGGGTGGGGAGAGTGCACCAGGGACTAGTTTTCTTCAACATCTTCATTAATGATCTGAATGATGGGGTAGTTTGCACCCTCAGCAAGTTCACAGATGACACTAAGATGAGGGAGTGGTAGAATGCCCTGGAAGGGTAGGAACAGGATACAGAGTAACCTAAACAAACTGGTCCAAAAGAAATCTGATGAGGTTCAACAAGGCCAGATGCAGAGTCTCACACTTAGGCCAGAAGAATCCCATGCACTGCTACAGACTTGGGATCCACTGGCTAGGCAGCAGTTCTTCATAAAAGGCCTGGAGGGGGAAGGAGAGGCGGGAGGAAGGGTTCAGTGGACAAGAAGCTGGATATGAGTCAACAGGGTGCCCTTGTTGCCAAGACGCCTAAACGGCCCGTTGGGTTGCATTAGTAGGAGAACTGACAGCAGATTGAAGGAATTATTCGCCCCCCCCCCCGACACACACACAGGAAGGATGTGAACAAATTGGAGAGAATATAGCAGTGGTCAATGAAAATAATAAGTCAGCTGGGGCACATGACTTTGAGGAGAGACTGAGGAACTTGAGCTTGTTTTGTTTGCAGAAGAGAAGAATTGGTGGTTGGGGGGGGGGGGGAAGGGGATTTGATAGCAGCCTTAACTACCTGAAGGGGATAGAGAGAGACTGTTCTCAGTGGTGGCATATGACAGAACAAGAAGTAATGGTCTCAGGTTGCAGTGAGGGAGATCTGGGGTGGTTATTAGAAAAAAATAACTTGCACTGGGAGGGTAGTGAAGCACTGGAATGGATTATCTAGGGAGGTGTGGAATCTCCAACATTGGAGATTTTTAAGGCCCAGCTTGATGAAGACATGGATGGGGTGATTTGTTTAGGGTTGATCCTGCTTTGTGCAGGGGGTTGGACAAATGACCGCTTGAGGTCCCTTCTGTCCCTAATCTTCTATGATTCTATGAATGAGATGTAGCAAACAAAAAATAATATACAGTGCTTCCAGCCCCAGGTATTATTCTGACATCTCTGAATTTCCATGTTGAATACAATGGGTAACTGTCCTATGAAATCTAGTGTTTATGTAGTGGAATTCTTAGAATTGGAACATCTTGAATACTATAGAAACCTTCACTCAATAGTCTTCATTGCTTTTTGGTTACCAAGCTGCTCTTTTTAAATTCAGTTACATTCACTGAAACGAATTTTTAGGTGCAAAACTGGCTCCATAAGTGAAGTGCAAATACTCTGGTTCATGCACGCATTCTCCTGTCTGCAAACTTTTATTAACCCAAGTCAAGAGCAGAAACAAAATCAAATAACTTAAGTGACCAGTCACAGCTCAGGAATAGCCAGTAGCAAATAATGAATAGTTCTGAAAAAGTCCATAGGCTGAAAATTGTCCTTCCACATAATGCAATTAGGTATTAGTCAGCTTTGTTTATAACAAATAGTTTAACCAGTTCCCCAGTATGCCTATTTTGAGTAGTTAAGTGGGATTTGTCGTGGTGAATAAGTTTTGAGCTACGTCTAGGCTTAAAGATGAATTTTGCAGATTGAGCAGCATTGTTTAACAGACAGCAATCCTGTGTTAATCTAATGTCAATAGCCAATTGTATTTGCTATTTAACATTTCACCATCAATAATGTGATATAATCACATTTAATACATTAAGATCTCTAGAAAAAAATAAGGCCATTATGTAACTGCATGCAATGAGAAATGGAAAGATTCTAACACAAGGCAATTAATTTGATGTATTCTCACCCTATAATGCTTCTGAAGAACCAATATTTACTATCCCCAGAAATGTAAAAAGTTTATGATGTAACTTGTACAGATATGAAAACAGACAATATTTAGGCATGTTCTTATATTTTAAATTATGACTTCTGGGACCAGACCATCAAGCATGTATTCATATATTTAAACTTTGTATGTGTAATGCTATCAAAAGCTTCCTGTAATGTAATTTATAAAACCCAGGTCAACGATGAGATTACTTGTGTTAGTAAAAATTAAAACGTGAATAAGTGCTTGTAGAACTAGGGTCTTTCTTTGTATTGATATAATTAACACCAACAAAATTTGACTGAGTAAGTACCGCAGCCCTAGATTTGTAAAATCACGTCTCACATGCCAAATTCTGCTCTGTTTCACTCGATCAAGCCCATGGGCTATGTCTATACTTGCAAGTTAGTTCGAGTTAATGAAGCTTAATTCAAACTAATTTAAGCCTTGGCCACACTAGGCTTTCATTAGTTCAAATTAAGGGTTTCCTTAATTCGAACTAATAAATTCTATTGCTTAGTTCAAATTAACGGTCAATTCGATCTGTTAATTTGAACTAATCCAATGTGGCCATGTTAGTTCGAACTAACTGCTTAGTTCAAACTAATTGGCAGATTGACCTTCCTGCAACTGACTACATCGAACTAAGCAAGTGCCCTTCATGGCCAATTAACTAATTCAAACTAGCTTTTGTAAGTGTAGACATAGCGAAGGATATTAATGGGGATGCACATGAGATGAAGTAAAATTTGCCCAAATTTCTAGTCTCTTAAAACTATTTAGAGGGCTGAATCATGAGACTTGCATTCAGTTTCTCAGTTCTGTCGTTGATTCAGTGTGTAACTATAGGCAAATCACTTAATCTATCTGTGCTTCCGTTTTCCCCCATCTTTAAAATGGACATATTATTTCACTCTCTTTAAAGTGCTTTGAGATAAGTGGAGGATATGTACTATAGACATTCTATCGGTACAATGTGAATTTTTCACACACATTCTTACTGGTAGTGCATATTATACCTAAGAGAAAAAACTGAGTTATGTACAGAAATGTGTCCTGATGTACATGAAAGTGTCATTCAAGGGACATGACAATGAAAATTCTGAATGATTGCACACATCCTGTTTTGCACTCATGTCCCTCCAAAGTATTTTATGAAGTATTGAGTTTGAGTCCAATACTGAAGCCTTTACTCAGCGCAACTCCCTTTTGTATCAGTGAAAACTGTATTACAAAACCAGACCCATAGTTACCGTTAGACACAATGTGGGCAAATGCACAAACAGCTGACATTCAGAAAATATGACTCAGAATCTTGGTCCCATATAGTTCTATGCATAAAGCGAGCATTAACTGTTAGATAGAGCAAGACTTTGTTCACACTTTGGATTTCTATTAGGGAGGACACTGTGGCTTAAATATACATGTATAACATTTGATAGGTTTTTCTTTCTCCTTTTGCTTTTAGGATGGATGATGCTGAGGCCTGTTTCATTCTGAGTAGTCGGTGTGAAGTGGACAGGACAGCAGCTGTAAGTTCTTTAGAAAAATGTCTAAGAATCATGTATATACTGTTCATACTGTTTTTACTACTGTGGAGTTTTGTGCAGGAGTAGGTGTTTACCCTTCTGGATCTGACTGAAGGATTGGAGGGGGGCTTACTCTTGCAGAGGGTTTTTTCTTTGTAAAGTATTTGTATTATCATAGCACATTGAAGCCCCAGTCATGACACCAAACCCAGTTTTGCTAGGTGCTGCACAAACATGGAACAAAAAGACAGTCTCTAATCTCTTTGGGGAAGACATTAAGAAAACAAGGAATAATGTTATAATTCTCCAATTTACACATACATCTTAGATGCATAGGGTAAAATCCTGGCCCTTTTAACTCTATGGCAATTGACTGCAATAAGAACAGGATTGCATACATTTATAACACAGGACTTAATAGTATAGCTCATGTAAGGTGCGTCTACACTGGCAACTTAGGTCGACTTAAGGACGCTTAAGTCGACCTACACAAAGCCGCGTCCACACTGGGCTTTTATTAAGTCGACTTAAGCGCTTCCTTAAGTCAACTTAATTGCACCACCTCTGAAGGTTGACTTAAGCCTCAAGTCGACCTTATTAAGTCGACTTAAAGCCAGTGTGGATGGCTATGTCTACCGTTAAGTCGACTTAAGCCGACTTAACAGAGTCGACTTAATTTAACAAGTGTAGACATTGCCATACAAATTTATGTAAATTACCTTTTCCTTAGTAAGTTGTACAAACAAGAGGTAAGGTCAGATTTCACACATTTATATTAAGAAGTACA
Source organism: Pelusios castaneus (assembly GCA_007922175.1). Lineage (NCBI taxonomy): Eukaryota > Metazoa > Chordata > Testudines > Pelomedusidae > Pelusios > Pelusios castaneus. Next base: position 14,592,772 of record ML685794.1, on the reverse strand, counting down.
CCGAGAGCATGAGAGAGTTTCCAAAACTTGTATGTTAGTTTTAAAGCATTGTACACAACATAAAACTAATTTTTCATTCCATGCATTGTTGCAACTCTTTTCCAATTTTGTATCAAAACGGTAATATAAAGTGTGAGATATCTGAAATCTATTGATTCTTTGTAGTTATCTAGGCAGAAATCTGTAAATCTTTATTCACAAGAGTTGTTTCTAGTGATGCAGGAGATATTATTGATTATATGGAATTTTTGAGCTAGATATCTGATTCTAAGAGCTATATTTCTCTAGTCGGAGGAAAAGAAAAAAGATGTTACTTTTGCTTCCACTGAAAACAATTTGCAGATTAAACACTCACTATAGACAGCTTCCAAACAAACTCCAAACTAAGTATTCTGTATGCCTAATTTTAAATAATTATTAAATTGGACAAACTGCAGTCAATTCACAAACAAAACACAGGCTGGATTCTTTGAATAAATAATTAACTATGATTTATCTGATAACAACTGTTAATGATATGAACTACAGGTCCGCAAAGGAAATGACTGGTAATTTAAGCAGATCCAGAATCCCACAAGAAAGATAAGTTCTATGGGAAGAAAAGATGATTGCTTGAAATGAAATATATAGCTCCCTCAGTTGCAGATTTTAGTTTGGCAATTGTTCATTTGTACTAAATCAAGTGTACTAAGAAAGTATTTAAATATGTTGCAGAAATATGTTAAATCAAAGCAAAACAGAGGGTCAGACTCCTAACTAGTATAAGTGGGCATGACTGCATTGACCTCAGTAAGAATACGAGAATCTGGATCTAGGCACCTACCAAGACATTCCCCGAATGGATATCATCAGACATATGATACCAACAAAAAAAAGGTCATGATAAGAAGTTACAAAAATCTTGGAAACACTGCAACAATAGTACTGGAAGAACAACCAAACAGCACTTTTCACGTAGAGCACGAACTCAGAATTTGCCATGATTCAGTGACTGAGGTACTAGGATATCTCCTGTTAAGTACAGGAAGAGACTATCATTTCTACAAGCATATGGACAATTGCATAACTGTGAGTTGTTAATGGTTCCTTCTGTTGATAGCATCCAAACATACTAGTAACCAAAACAGTGTCAATTATTTACCCACCAGATCCAGAATAATTTAATAATAATTTAGCATTTGTCATCATACATGACATTTTTATGGAGTTGTTCGTCTTCAAACTACTTTGCAAATAGAGGGTTCGATTCACTCTCACCAATAGAGGAGATTGCAGCTTGAACCATTCTACAACATTAGGGGCAGCTACACTCCATGCCAGATTCACCTGGATGAAGGAAAAGCAGTACTTGTGTTATATTCCCCAAAGTTTCTATCAAGGAAGGACAGCTTTAGATTATATGCAGTGTTCCAAAGGAGGAAACATGCTGAATCAGCACATCTGCCTGGCCTCTAACCCTTACATGAACCCCAGCCAGCACTATCCACTTTTGGGTTGCATAGGCACCCTTGAGTGTTGGAATCCCTGCGAGCAGACTTCCTGACACCCGGGACACCGTGCCCTGGGAGACATCAATCAACTGGTAAATTGTGAGGCAGAGGTAAGCTAATCAACTAATTTAGCTTCACAAGCATCGTATGTAAGTAAAATAGATTAATCTTATTTATTGCAGATGAGGAAAAAAGATAAAGCAAAATGCCATAGGCCACAGAATAAGTTAGTGACAGGCCTGGGACTACAATCTCCAAATCATAGTAACAGCATTAGCTATGCCACCCTCAGTAGAGATAGCTAATACTGATTTACTATATCTATCTATCTCTATGTATATATATATATGCAGCAGACATTCAAAAAGACAGATACTATTAAAGAAATGTTCCTATTGCCATTTACTATCTGGAATCCAAACGCCCCATTGGAACATTTGGATGGGTCACTACTAACTTGGTGGCTAATGGCAGATGTAGTGTCTCTCTCTACACTGAACACTTTCAAAGGGACATCAGCTGTGCTCCCTTTTCTTGTTACCTTAAAAAAAAAATTGTTTGAAAGTTTATTACACGCTCCCCCCCCATAACCAGTGCCTATGGGGAACGGCCTTGGTGTGCTTATACCAACACTTCCCCCTTTTGGTGGTAAAGTACTCACTGTGTATTGTTTTATCATACACCCAAATATAGTCCTTTAGCCGAACTGCCCTGCTTTTAAGTTCAATTCCTTCCCTTAAATTAGGCTAACCAACTTAGTGACTGACACTTTTCTTACTAGAAGCCTTGCCTTTATTCTTCCTGACCCCTCAGAAAGAAAGAGTTTTCTTGACCAACGCTCACTTCTTGAGGGCAACATTTTCCTTCCATTCTAGATTGTGAGCCTGCTTCTATGCTGACTTGCACCCTTTGATGACATTTGTGACTCCATTTTGATTTGGTAGCAGTTTTTCCTGGGTGTAAATATCTATGGCTGCGTCTACACTTGTAAATTAAGTCGACTTAAGCAGGCTTAAATTAAATTAAGTCGACTTAATTTACCCTGTGTCTACACTATGCTTTCCTTAAGTCGACTTAAACAGCTTGCTTAAGTCGACTTAAGGAAAATAAAGTCGACTTAATAAATATTAAGTTGACTTTATAACACCTAATTTTAATTTGACTTAATGCTTAATGCTTGAGTTTTCCTCTCTCTTTATGTAAAAGATCTATCAGTCTTTTACATTTAGGGCTTTTTTATTAAATGTGTTTTTATTAATGTCTATAATATAAAAGGTATCACATTTTAATTAAAAAAAAAGGCATTTCTATGAAAAGGCGCTACTTACTATAGGTCCTGAAGTTAGTCTTAAGCTAATGGAAGGAAATATTAAAACAAAGGAAATGAAAAATGCAAAGAAAATATTGGGAATAATCTTTAGAAGAAAAGAGGGAAAGAATATATATGATTAATGGGTACAACAAAAATTAAAGTTGGATGGTATGCTATCATGAGAAATTTTATCCAACCCAGGAGATGCATTAGTACTGGAATAATTTTCATAGTAAATGTAAAATGCATCATTTATTTAATTATATTAAAAATGAGCAAGGAAAATACTGTGCATCTAACACATCACTATCAGTTTAAAATTCATTTTGAGGTAAATCCTTGTCCCTACACAAAACTCAAGTTAACAAGCTGTCTATTTAGTTGCTGTGCAAGGGGTGGGGAAAAAGGTATTCTCTGATTAGAGATGCAATAGCTGAAGACTGCATTATCCTCCCCTCTAGAAAAGATTAGCTAGGGGTCTGCAGCTACATGGATTTTCCAGTCCTAGCCCATCTCTGCCTCCAAACATCTCCCACATACAGGCATATGAAACAGTCTTCTCACATCCAGGAATCCATTTAGCTGTTTCCAAGGCCTTCTGTGACCATGGCCCTGGGCTAGAATGTCATTTTATTAGTGAGACAAAATGATAAGAACACAGATCATGCACAGCATGAAAAGTCACCTACAAGAAGAGGAGGAATTAATGGAGCCCACTGGGTGTTTTTGTGAGCTAAAAGACATGCTTAGAGCAAAAGATCTAAGTGCATAGTGCTAAGGTGGAATTTCCATGACTAAATTAAAACTAACCCTTTAAACATGCAGTTTTTCAGAGCTTAGTCTTCCTTACATTTATGAGAGTTAACACAACACAAAAACAAAATGTTGAACAAATCTATCTCATCTCCCCCAAATGTCTATGTCACTCTAGTATGTCCCAGAAAGAATACTTCATCGTGCCTCAATTGACATTACAGTGGTATGGTTTGAAGATATGAGTTACACACTATTTATGGCAGAGATTTTCCCTTGTGATCGAATCTGAAAGCTTTTTTTACTGGTCACATTGTCAATGTAATTGAATGAAATGAATGAATCAGTCTTCTAATAGCACCAATTTCATGACTCGCCAGGGCATTTCAAGCCACAGCAATGGTTCTTGTGCACTGCTCTCAGTTGTTTTTTGTTCTGAAATAAGTGAAAATTGATATGTTTCTCTAAGGCTAAGCCTGTTAAAATTAACAATATTGCATGAAATTGAATAGATGAATGCTTATTTTATGACGTGAAAAAGTGTTCTGGCTGAGAGCAATTCACACTTAAAGAATGACAATTGGATATGCACAATATAGTAGATATCTTGGAAATTTCCTGGTATTCTTCGTCTGTGACTAAACTCTACCATTATATCTATATATTCTTACAGTTATTCAAAGAAGTGATTTAATTCCCTACAGTAGACCTAATTTAACATAGTTAACTCCATTTTTTAAAAATTTCTTATTATTCAAATGCTGGGACTCAGTTAAATGGTGATATTTAACTAACAGTAGTATTATGATATGCTTGATCATTCAGTTATTACTGTGGGCAAATCATCTAACTTCACTCTGTTTTAACAACAACGTTGTTCCACACAGACAACAAAACCCACCACGTAGCTTTCTCTAATATGGAATGAACAGGGAGCAGTGTATTTCAACATGTACATCTTTGATTAAAAGTGAGTTAAGGTTGAAATTTGTCATAGATTATTAGAAAAAGATCCTCCAATAAGAAATAGGATTTTATTATCTACTGGTATTCAGGAATTTTTACCCTTGGGTATATTTTTTCAATATTCAATATTCAACTTAGGTGGGATGTGGAAGGAATAATCCATATATTTTCTAGTTACACAAAAAAATGCAGAATTACCATCAAGTACAATTAGGTTCCAAAGGGGTACCCGTGTTAGTCTATTGCAGAAAAACAACAGAGTCCTGTGCCACTTTTAAAGACTAATAGATTTATTTATCGCATGAGCTTTCGTGGGAGAAAATCCCACTTCGTCAGATGCTTTGAAGATGGGAAACTTACAGAATAGGAAGAAATTAAATGCAGGGGAGTGTATGACATAGGATCAGGTCAGGCTGTAACAGCAAATCGAAAGAGGTGGTAGGATTCAAACACTGGGGAACAGCACATAGAGGAAGGTGAGGTCAAATCACCTGTTGTAATGAGAGAAAAATCCGTAGTCCCTGTTTAACCCGAAGGCAACTGAGTCAAATTTGCATATAAATTTGAGTTCTGCAGTTTCTCTTTGAAGCTGTGATTTGTTATTCATCTGTTTCAACACAGCTATTAGCAAGTCGTCAATGGAGTGAGCAGCAAGATTGAAGTGTTCCCTATTGGTTTTTTAGAGTTGCGATTTCTGATGTCAGATTTGTGTCCATTTATTCTGTTGCGCAGAGACTGTCCTGTTTGTCCAATATGTAAGGCAGAGGGGCATTTCCGGCACATGATGGCATAAATCACATTGGTGGATGAGCAGGTGAATGAGCCTTTGATGGAGTAGGTGGCTTGATTTGGTCCTGTGATGGTGTCTTCAGTGTAGATATGAGGGCAAAGTTGGTAGTGTTACAGGGATATGTTCCTGCTTTAATGTTTCTGTTGTTTGATCTGTAGTTGCTGGTGAGTATCCGTTTAAGGTTGAGGGGGGAGGGGGCTGTCTGTAAGCAAGGAGAGGTCTGTCTCCCAAGGCTTGAGAGACTGAGGGATCATCTTGTAGAATAAGCTGTAGATCTTTGATGATGTGTTGAAGAAGTCTGACTTGGGGGTTGTAGGTGGTGACCAATGGTGTTCTGTTGTTTTTTCCCTGGGCTTCTCCTGTAGTAGTTGACCAAGCCCAAGAAAAAACAACAGAACGCCATTGGGCGCCACCTACAACCCCCAAGTCAGACTTCCTCAACCCTGCTGTAGCCTCCATTAACGGCTTTTTTCCACTTTGAGTTTATTACTGGAACTCAGATGCCACAATGATGTGGGTAATACAAGTTATTACATAGATTAGTTTTTTCCTACAAAACTAAATGGCAGTCTGGCATGTCCCCATCACACAGTATAGCTCCAGAAAATACATACATGTACACATCAGCAAACTGGTGTTATATCATCTGACAGTGACTTATCTGAAATGGAGTCCAATTTCTCAGCAGCTAGCAAGACTACTATTTTTTTTAAACGTTTGATTTAAGAAAAAAGATTACTTGTATTCCATTATCATTACATTGTATTTCCTATTTTATTCTAGGATCACCAAGCCATTTTAAGAGCATGGGCAGTTAAAGACTTTGCTCCAAAATGTCCCTTATATGTCCAAATATTAAAACCTGAAAATAAATTCCACATCAAGTTTGCAGGTAAGCATCAGATTTCAGTGACTGTTAAAAGTTTGTCAGCATTGTCTGGAAGGTTGCTGTGTGTAAACATTGTACAGCTTGCTCCTACCCAAAGTCATGTAGGACAAACAGAGATATTTCCCCTTGCTCAGATACAGAGTTATAGCCCAGAATCAATGCCAACACATTGTAATGAAGCTGACTGAAGCTGTTGGAAGGACTGATCTGTACCCTCTCCATGTGTCAGAAATAAAAGGAACATACAAAGCCCCGGCCTCAGGAACATAAGAAAATATTAGTCACTTCATCAAGATTCCATTCATAAACATTTTATAATTAATTAATAAATGAATATTAATAGTTGTTATAATAAACTGTTTATTCATTGTAAGCTTGTTGTTAGCCATGGCTCTGAACCATTTATTGTTCCTTCTACTGATGTACTTATGATTGGGGAAAAAAGTTCCCCACAGTGATTTTGGGGTTTTTTTTTAGTCTTAAAAACCCACAATTGGATATTCCCATAGGATTTTTCTAGATATAAATGTAATTTCATTTACTTTGAAAATATTTTGAAATTAATTAATTTTCAAAATTTTGAAATGAAGCAATGGTTCATTTTGAAATAAAGATTCTAACTGAATTTTTTCATTCAGAAAACTGAAAATCGAAATAAATAATGTAGCAAAGCATAATGTGGTCTCAATGATAACGTTCTGTTTAATGCAATTTAAGCTTCCTTGGCAAGAAACATTGTAGATATGATTCATATTTATTTAAAGATGAAGTGGAGAGGTTTAACAAGATCCTCCAGATTCCAGCTTGTAAATAGAAGCCCATCTTGGTGAGAGACTCAAGTAATGATAAATAGACAGTGGCAAGTTACAGCATGTTTCTCAGTTAGATCATTGATTAAAAAATAAGATCAAATCAAATGGTTGTAATGGCATGGAGACAAAGGACAGGGAAGGACAGTAAGTGATATTTATAAAATCTTAGAAACAAATATTAAAGGTAAAATGCATCTGGATGGTTATTAATATGCTACCTATAGTGTCTTACTGCTAATCTGAAGCATTAATAAGAACAGCATGAAAGAACTAACTGTTCTTGTTCTGAGCGAGAGAAAGAAAAATGCTAATTTTTGCAATTCAGGTATGTACTTCCTGTAGTTTTCATCACTTTCACGCTGATGAATTCATCTTATCCAGCTTCACATTAATTTTGTCAGATTTTAATTGCTTTATGGAAATTACCACAGTTTCCTTAAAAGTATGCAGGGTGTATATATTGAACGGATAGACAAATCCACTTACAGAGGGTTTTCTGTGTGTTTGTGTATGTATGCATTATACCTATCAAAATATTTATAAACTATTTCTCTACCAGTATATGTAAACGCCTTTGTCATGTTGGCAATCCCCTTACGATGCAGGAAAAACACTTGTCTATGCTTGCAAAATTGTGTGTATGTAAATATTTCATTTTTCAAAAGCAAAAGGAAAGCTCTGCCATAGTGACACGAAAGTTCAGTTTTCACTGAGCATAGATCAGTATTTTAAGATTTGGAAAGACTGTTGTTTCATGCAAAATTCATAAAAGCATTATGGGAAAAATTATTCTATTTCATCATTCTAGAAATCTGATGAAAAGCAAATTGCACCATCTACACAATTCTAGATACAGCAAAAACAACTTAAGGGCACTAGTTAAAGCTGTTTAGAAAGGTCCTGATTTTTGCATTATACTGGAAGAAAGGGAAAATCAAAAACACTAACATTACAACTTTTGTAGACTTGGAAGCTATAACTAGACTATAACACATGTAATAAGACCTTTTTCCTAATGACAAGAAAACAATGGTATCATCTATTATTTTTTACATTGTCACTTCAGTTGTGTAATTTGTTCTTTCTGATGGCATTTCCTCTCTGGTACGTCTACTTTTCCATACGTTCTGTATACGAAGAAACTTATAAACTCATGAGGGGTAAGCTTGCAGAATAGACACTTCAGAGTCTCCAAAGGGGTAGCCCTGTTAGTCTAATTCAGCAAAACAAACAAGGAGTTTGGTGGCACTTTTAAAGACTGACCAATTTATTGAATTTGAACAACTGCTTTGATTTCCTGTAACAGTGTGTTGTGATCCAATGACTTCCACTCATCTGCATTTATTTTGCTCCCATTCTGTAAGTTCCCCGTCTTTAAGTGTCTGGCGAAGTGGGGTTTTTTCCCATGAAAGCTCATGTAATAAATAAATGTGTTAGTCTTTAAAAGTGCCACCAGACTCCTGGTTTGTTTATCCAGAGTCTCCCTAACTACTCTAGCAGACAAATCCTATATTGATAATTTGGACCATACAATCATCCCAGAATCCAAATGCCTGTTGTGCTGCCAGTGTCTGATCCTAAACTGATTTGTATTTATATTTGGGAAGCCCTGAACTGGGCCGAAGGATCCAATCTTTTCTGAATCATTTAAACCCACCTCTAACATTCACCATAACAAAAAAGTGCTATAAAAAACTTGAAATTTTTGCAGTATCTTTCTATCGCAGGAGAATTTATGAACTATGCAGACGGATCACTTTATCCATTGTTAGCACATGTCCACCTCGTGCAAAACACGGCAGCTCTAATTCCAAGTAGCACAACATGTAGCACTTACATGTTGTTTAGCAATCTCTACTCTCTAACCTCTCTTGCTTTGATCTGAGATACAGTAGGATCACACTAAGGAAGAAGAATGGCTGCAGGCCATAGTTTTTCCTATGGGAGTTCTCTAGAACTATCAAAATATACTCAACTACCCTCCCCCATCCCTACACTTCTCCAGCCTTGATTCAAGACTCTGTTCTGATATTACCTTAGTTCAAAAACCTTTCTTCAACTTTGATCTTGCCTGATATTGCATCATATTTCTTTCTTTAAATTTCATATGGAGGCTTACTGACTAAATATTATGCATTTTTGCTGTGCCTGAAAACTTCAGTAAGAATTTTTGTTATACTTACATAAATCAGTTTCTGACCTTTAGGAAAGAAAACAAAAGAGTACTATATAAAGTACTCCAGAGGATTAGTTATTGCTTCAACTGCTTTACAAAATCCAAAGCTACTGAAAACTCCCCATCCGTTATTGCTTCAATTATTCAAGGTAAAAAAAAGTAGAAAATACTTGATATTTGGCTATGTCACCTGAAAGAAATCTACACTATGTAAGAGTCTGCCCATACAAATACCTTTGTAGGATCAGAGCCCTATACTTGCAATGAATCTGACAGTTGCATATGTAACATTACAGTTATTAACATACACAGGTAGGCAAACCATTTGGATTAGTGCTTAATATGTGCCAGGACTTCCTGCATCAGTTATGAATATTAAAAAAAAAATCGCTTGAGTTCCAGCACCATGCTTTCATTACACAATTAAGCACCAATTTGGTTGCAGTAATTTAAAGGTTTTGTATTTCATTTCAGTTGTTCCTTTTTATATTCTCCCCTGATATATTGTTTTCTAATTTCCCAAGTGAATCCCTGGCCCTCCTACAGTAATAATATATTAGAAGATCCATTTTTCTCATGCAGATTGCGTTACATCAGGCCTCTACCTTTAATGCACCTCCCTCCCCCCTCCCAAATGATCCTACACCTAAGATCAAACATGAAAACTACCCAGGATAGTAGAGCACCTATCACAGTGACTCAGGGACTGCAGCAAATTGCACGTTTCTGCTTTTATATTTAACCTGCATACATTTGCTAGTAATACATGAATCTCCTTTACCTATTCAGATATTATGTTTAATCACCATTCCAGTTGCCAAAGATACAGCCTAACAAAGTATTATATCTTTCTCTATACAAAAATGCCATGTTGCATTACCCTGGGATGGGCAAGTCTTACATTAAAGCTAGAGTGGCTTGATCAGAAGGAATATAGTCTGTGCTCAGTGAAATTGATATGGAGTGCATGTGATGATTAATTTATCAAACATAAGATAAAAATGAGCAGCAGAAGCTCTGTAGCAAATAGGCAGTTGTTTGCTTTGTGACTGGATACTTGACTACGGGCCCAGTGTGCATCACTTTCACTTACCAAACTGACAAAGAAGTCCCCTCAGAATAATTATGCTAGATCTAAGACATTATTTCCATATGCCTGAGGCTACAGCCATGAATCAATATTTTGAGTGCATCTTATCTTTCAAGACCTTTGGAGCTGGTGTAACTCATAGGAATGAGTTGTTACTAGAATTTGTCAGGAAATTTTGGTCAGAACTTTTCAAATGGAAAATGCTCATTTGACAAAAAAGTTTTATCTAGTCCATGATGGAATTTCTGGTCAAAACCAGAGTGAGCCAAAGAGAGCCTAGAATAGCCAATAAGCTAGTGAATAGGAAATATACCTGTGATGTGGGAGACTGTTTGCACTTTCAACTTTTGGAACTGTTCTGCCTTGTATAAATTATTAAATATTCATTAGGCTGGCAACTGTGTAGTCTGGCATTCCCCCACATGTGTTGGAAACCCAGGGTCAAATCCCTGCTCTGAATCAGGCATGTGAACCTGGCTTTCCCACTTTGCTAGTGAGCACCCTAATCACTGGAGCAGGTGGGGGTCTCATTGAAAAAAAATCATTTGGGTTTGATGTGGAATGAAACATTGTGAAACAATTTTTTTTTTTTTTTTTTTTGCAAATTGGAAAATTGGTTTTGCCAAAATGTTAATTTTTTTGCTGTCAGAAAAGAGTTAGAGATTTTGTGTTAGGTTGGTTTGACTGAATTGAAATTTTTCAGTTTGTTCGAGCAACATAAAATGTTTTGCTTCGAGTGAGTCAACATTAAACTGGATTTTTCTGTGGTGACACATTGCCTCATGGGAGTTGCTTGGATGCTTCATGCCCCCATTCTCTAGGGGCCAGGCCACTTGGCTGGACTACATCTCCCATAAGAAAATGCAGTCCCTGATCTGACAGAGTGATGAGGGGCATACCTTTATGTATATCACAGAAGTAGTAGTCCAGCCAGAAAGCCTGGCCCATAGAGGAGAATGGGAACATCAAGCATCCAAACAACAGTTCCCATAAAGTAAGGCATCACTATAGAAAAAGATGGTTTAATGTTGAACTCACTCAAAAGGAGAGGTTCAAAAAATGGAGAAACATTTCATTCTATGAATTTGTGTTACATGTCTATTTGTTATCCCAGTTCAGGATGAAACCACTTGTGGAAATATCATGATCTCCTGGGGGACGGAAGTTCCTCACTGAGGCTACTTCTCCCTAATGCATATGGCTGGGCAGCTCCACTGGTAGTTCCTGAGGGTGGGAGGAGCCAGAGTCCTTCCTGTGTTGTGAGGCAGCAGCCCCTGTGCTCCCAAGAATACAGAGCTTGCAATTCTGCCTAACCCTTGGCACAGGACTCAAAAGGGAGGAAAGTCCGTCCTTCCTCCCTCCCTCAGTGTCTCATCATGAGTCCGGGCATAACCTATCCTAGAAATAGAGGAAAATAGTTTATTCCTTTAATAAGGTGAATGTGTTTTTAAATCCAGTTTTCTTCTGCAATACCAAGACAAGCATGAAATTACACAGTCCGTGTCCTCATGTTCCTAACAGCAACAGACAAAAGAGCATTTGCTCAATTCAAAGACTTATTTTCATTTAAAACCGATTTTTTTTTAAGCATAGAAAAAGGAGGAGTGAAAGAAGTAATTAGATTCAACTGCGAAAGGATAGGGAGGAGCATAAGGAAGCTGGTCTAGAAAGAGGGGCAGTATTAAATTTACAGACAGCTGATTTTTAAAAAACAGAAGTATAAATCTTTCCACACTTCCTCCATGTTACTTCACAGCAGGTGAAACAGTATTTTAGTGTAAGCCTCTTCATGTAATGCTATTGTATCATTTCCAGAAATGAACTGCAAATGGCAAAAAAGGCCCACATCAGACTCATATACTACTGGTGTAACCTTGAAGTGAAGTATATGTTGGATTGGTTATATTCAGGCTTCACTTTATGTGAAACTGGATTAGCACCTCGATTCAGGAGTCCAACATTTAGTGTTGCTCAGTGCAAGTGCATTTCTTACATAACATTTTAGTTTCTTTTATCAAGTTGATGAGGATTGGATTAGTGATGTTATATTATGTAGTTTGGAAATGAGAAATTATGAACAATGAATAAGAAAAATGGTGTTAATGACAGTAATTATGGTCCTGTATAACCTTTCATCTATGTTCTCAAATTATTTATAAGGAACTTGTGAAACTTCAAAACACTCTTGTGAAGTAGGCAGGTGGTTATTATCCTTATTTTACTGATGCATAAATAGAGGGATAGAAAGCATCAGCAGTTTATTCAAGATCATAGTTAATGGGAAAGCTGCAAATAGTCCAGAGATTTCTGACTCCTAGTCCCCTGCTTTAACCACTTTAGCCTGCATAATTTTAGAACACGGATGATTAATATGTAATAATAACTTCAGTCTGTTTTGTTCAATTTTCTCAAGCAATGCTATCAAAAAAGTTCGCCCCATAAAACGGTACACGGTAAAGCATATTACACTACTCTGAGATGGACTATTATTAGTTACTTTACATTTGTATTTGACTAATCATCTGCTCATTTCCTTTTGTACATTATCAGGCTTCATGTCCATTTGTCTCCCATGCATGTTTCAAAGCACAGAGTATGAAGTTATTGGACATTCTAGTTTCATATAGTTTTTCCCTTGATTTAAAAAAAAATGGTTGCTGCCATGCAATAGCATCTTTATAAATTGGAAGCTTGACAAAGCATTTATGTCAGTAGAAGTTGTGCGGCAGAGTCCTACACAAGCCTGAAAATACAGGGGGTAGTAGTCATTCACTCAGCATCAAGATGACAATATTCCTTTCCATAATCCTCTGCCATGTCACTGAATTATTTTCATGGACTGCAATATATCCCATCTGAGTTGGGTACCATGTCTTATCTTGCAAGTTCTTAGCAAAATATCTTTAGATTTTGTTTTCCCCAGAGGGGTAGCTGTATTAGTCTATTTCAGCAAAACAAACATGGAATTCCATGGCACTTTAAAAGACTCACATTTATTTTTCACATGAGCTTTTGTGGGCACAATACCACTTTGTCAGATGAATTAATGGAAAATAAAGCATATTAGCAGTAAATATATAGATACAGAGAAGGGTGGGTCATAAGGTTAATTCAAACAGATCTAGAGGGATAGAATGCTAGCAGATTAGAATTCAAATGGCAGTGTCTTCAGATTCATGGTCAACATAAAAAAAAAATCACATTTCTGGCTGTAAGATTTCCATCTACAATGCTTACAAATAACACAAAAGATTGCTATGTTGAAGAAAGTATTGGAAAAAGAACTCAATTTCTCAGTTTCTTTCTTATGAAAGGGAAGAGTAAAACTGAGAATACATAAACAAGGAGTCCTGTGGCACATTTAAAGACTAACAAATTTATTTATTGCATGAGCTTTTGTGGGAGAACATTACACTTTGTCAGACACTTTGAAGAACAAAGTGGGATTTTCTCTCACAAAAGCTCATGTGATAAATGAATTTGTTAGTCTTTAAAAGTACCACAGGACTCCTTATTTGTTTGGCTGACCTAAACTAACACAGCTAGCCCTTTGTAACTTGACAATACACAGTCAGGCAGGCTCTGATTTCTGCAAAAAAGGTAGGCACATGCTTACCTTTCCATATGCAAGTCCTCTTATTGAATTCAACTGATTATTCACATGCATTAAGTCAGCCATGTGCCGAAGTGTCTTCAGAATTTGGCCTTTGTTAGTCAACATCTCCTTTGTATGCATATCAACAGGTAAATGGAAAAGTACACATTTTTCAAGGTATTGAAATCAGGACACAGTATAAAAGCTGTGCCATGAGAAATAGTAATTTTAAATTGATCACTTTCAGAAGAATCATGTTTAATGTCTAAGCCTTAGTATACACTAGCCGCCGTTTTTGCTGGCAGTTGACGGGAGATATGCAAGGCACATTAAATACCTTGTGTATCTCTCACTGACTTAAACCCCCACTACACACTAACACTAAGCCGACCAGAAATGGTGCCCAGCTCTGGTTGGCGTAGTGTTAGGGGAGTAATGGAGCTCATGTTACAGATCCGGTTCGGTTTTCGATTCAGCAGGTCTACACAGACGTCTCAATTGAAAACTGAAGATCACGTTGACGATGGCAGCACAGTGGCATCTTTACCACCATCAGTATAGACTCGCCCTAAGTAAGTGAGTTGAGGTTTATTTCTGCTCTTACAGAATATTCAAAGCATCTGACGAAGTGGGATTTTCTCCCACGAAAGCTCATGCGGTAAATAAATCTGTTAGTCTTTAAAAGTGCCAAAGGACTCTGTTTGTTTTTCTGCAATAGACTAACACGGCTACCCCTTTGGTACTTGAGTATCTTCTATGTTACAGATGTTTTGATTTCAGCTTTCTATTAGGAAATAATTTATGATACGGAGTCTGAGACTTACCACAAGAAAAATAGCAGAACAATTCCACAATGAGAGTGTAGTTCATGTGTAAAGATGCACATTCTTTCCCCTCTTAAAAGGTTTTAAAGTAAAGTACTTTAGGGTCCTGCTGTTTCATAAGCAAGCAGCAGGACCATAACTCAGAAGCAAATCTTGAAGTAGGCTATGAATCCCCTCTCAAACTGAAAAATGAGTTAGGTTAGCAGTACCTAGTACTGGAAATCAGGAAGTTATTCACATCAGTGAGAATGGATTTATTTTAAAAGTGATTCAAGAGCAATGATTGGCATGTATATACTTGTTTCAGAAAATTGAAAATGTACTGGGGACGTTCCCACCTCCTGTTGGAGGAATTAAGAAATATAAAGAAAAGGTTAATCTGATAAAGCTGTGAAATCTGGAAAAAAGAGGCAAGTTAGGGGCAGAGCATTTTAATGATCAGCAGCAGATCATAAAATTATCTCTTTGGATAGAGGCCATTTTATTTTCTGACTTAACTGGTCTTCTTGTGTTTGTTAACCAGGAGCCTAATACAGCTCCCATCTAAGTCAATGGGAATATAATCAGATCCTAAATCTAGATACCCATATGTGCTATAGTCAAGAGAGCTTTGAAAATCCCTTTGTGACTGTGTATTTATCTTTCAAAAACTCTTCAAAACTTCTAAGTCGAAAAAGAGCTTAATTAAATCACAGCCTTCAGTACATCTAAGAATGCTCTCCTTGTTTTCACAGAAACTCCTCCAGTTCTGCAAAGCACTCAAGCATGATTTTAACTTTAAGCACCTGTCATGTAAAGTAAAATGGGAAAATTCATGTATTTAACATTAAGTACACGCACAGGCGTTTGCAGTTTTGGAGTACAGGTCAACCCAGGAAATTACTTGTAATTACTTTGCTTCTTTTCTTTCTTCATTACAGAGTGTTAAAGACAATAAGACTTTTTGAGTTCTGGTTTTAGTTTCTTTTAACTTCAGAAACTTTTTTCCAATTCACTACGGCTATGTCTACACTGGCAAGTTAGTTCGAATTAAGGAAACTGAATTCGAACTAACTAAAGCCATGGCTACACTAGGCTTTAATTAGTTCGAATTAAGGGCTTCCTTAAGGTGATTCCCAGCTCAAAGAGACCTACTGGCACCAGGTTTATTTGAGTTAACACATTAAAAATAGAGTTTAGCTGGGTTCCAAAGTGTATTCTCTTATGTTGAACATGATGAGTGGCAGGAAAAGCTAGCATAACAACTCCATTCTGCCCCTTATTTGGGTCATGCTGTAAAATGACAGTCCAAAGTGAAGTAAAGCAAGTTTTTCTATTTATAAAGTACTGATCCTTCCTTATGGTATGTCTTTTATGCAGATCACGTTGTATGTGAAGAGGAGTTCAAATATGCCATGCTAGCTTTAAACTGTATCTGTCCAGCCACTTCTACACTGATCACCCTGCTGGTTCATACTTCTAGAGGACAGTAAGTACATACCCTTTAAAAAACCCAGACCCATATCAGCGCCACTTTGGAACAAAAGGGAAAAGTCTATAGCACTGTTCAACCTCACTGAATTCAACAACTCTATTTATATTAGATTACCAATGTGGGGAAATATTGAACACTTTTCCTCATCGTATTTCATAATACAAGTTTTCAACTTTTCCCTGGAACATTTAGCCTTGCCTCCATTGTTTCACAAAACATTGAAATTTTGTGCAAAATAAAAACATTAAGGATTTAGCTTAAAAAAATCATTATCTTTGCAAGCAAAAATATTAGCAGATTTTTCATTAATTGGACCAATTTCACAAAATTAGTAGGAAATTTTTAGAAAAAAGTTGTTTTTAAGTTGACAAATTTTATTTTAAATGTCACGCAGCCCTACTTAAAAACAATGTTATATTAACTATTTGTAAAACGGTATATTTGTAGTTTTGGTACACATGCATTGAAATTCACCTTACCGAGTTCAGTTCATACTCTGTCAGCAAATTCTGCAGTATTTAGTCCTCAGGGTTTAGAATTTTAAGAAGCAAAACACTTATAAATTAAGAGGTAGCTTGTTCAACATAGCAACCCCCTCTCCTGAAATGCATGATTACAAGTGCATCAGTGAATCATATAGGCCCAGTGGGAATTATGGAAGACACTGTGGCTTAGACTTTTCCAAAGTGGCCTTTAATTTTTTTGAGCTTAACTTTATTTACAAAATATCTGATTTTCAAAAGGTGCTAGATACCCACAATTCTAACTATAGTCAGTGTAATGCAGAGTTGCTCTTCTGAATGTCAAATCAAAGCGCTTTTAAATTGGGCCCAATAAATGCAAGTAAGTAAAATCAGTGGCTATTTTTGAAAATTACTCCTGGTGACTCCAGCCAACAAAATGCTGCTCAAGATTCTGGAGAATTAGGAAAATTGTGCCTCTTCTTGATAAAATACAGCATCTTCTCCTTTCTGTTGAATGCAGGGGAGCAGGGCCAGAGCACTTCAATTTCCAGCAAACTGTGCCCAGCTGTGCACCGTACTGGTAGCAGATTTTTATTTTATGTCCAAGGACTTCCACTGTGCTCTGTTCTAATGCAGAGGACCATGTGAGAGATCCCAATTATGCTTTCATTCTTTCTGTCTAGCTCTGAGGACCAGAGCATCAGCTGTTATATCATTTTAGTTTAATTGACTTCAATAGTTTACATCAGTTTAAACTAGCTGAGGATCTGGCCCCAATTGTTTAAATGGAAGTAGCTCCCAATAATGCTATAGGTTATGACTGGAATTTTCAGAGGAACTGAAGAGATGTGGGCACTAAATTCCCAGTAACTGTCAAATGCGATCTCCTTTAGGAAATTTTAAAAAATGCCAACTGACTTGCATATCTGAATACTTGTGAGATGAGTGCCAACAGAGAGGAATGTTAGAGAGTAAATCCAAGTGCACAGCCATAGAGGTGAGTTAGCAGCTTGTATTTCCAGGAAGTTTAGGATTTTATTATAAATTTATATATTTCCATGAAGCTTCCATGGGCTCCCCAAAATTTGGACATTTCCAGGCAGTGGCATTTAACCTTTAGCAAGGGTTTTGGAGTATTCCTCTTTGGATTGGGAATACCACATTTACTGTAGGAATTTTAAATATTGAGAACAGCAAGTGTAAACATTTTAGTTGAGTCTACTGTACTAGAATCTGCTAATAAGAACACAATGAAATAGTTTACTTGCCTCCCAAGAACCACAAAGAACGCTGGTTTCTTTAGCCTAACTTCTGCTGCTTGTGTCCCAGGGGGTTCTTCATTAGCAAAATAAATAACAATTTTTCCTGTCTCCCTCCACTCTGTGATACTTCAGGGCCTTTAGCATTTCATTTGCAACTCACGCAGTTATCCATTGATAAAAAGTGCTGTTTCTACATTTATTTTTCTTCTAGATCATGATACAAAGTTAATATGATAGAATGTGGTAATTCCTACTATTTTTGGTTAGCCCTCTGAATTAATTGCTAAAAGGAGGGTTCTAAAAGTAAATGATTTATGGTCTTGTTTTTTGCTTTGAAAATTGTCAGTTCTGATTGCTAGGGGAAAAGGGGAATTACTAGTCATATTAGTATCTGCTAGTATTACTTGGCATCCTTAATATAGCAAACATACAGGAATTCATGAGAAACTAGCTAGGAAAGATGATCTTCTAAAATAGAAAATGAAAATACTTTTGCTTAATTGAAATTAGAAAAATCAAAACAATTCACTTCACTACTGCTCCATCAAAAATCAAAATAGATATGTTCCTCAGAAACCCTTTAATACTGAGCCCTACCTTAAATGTAATCCTGGTTCATATGTTATCATAACCTCCTTGCCTTGGGTCAAACTGTGGTATGAATTTAGAAATGACATTTCGAAAAAAAATCATTCATCTTCTGAGTTGCCCTTTTTGATATGTAGCTGCCATAGAAACCAGGTGGCTGGATTGGCTTTCTAACAAACAACTCTCCAGCCTAAATAGGGTAAAAGGAATTCAGTTCATTTTCCTTCAGATGGAGAAAAGGATTTTAAAAAAAAATCAAAATCAAAGTAAAAGTTTGCTATAAAATGATAGCATAACCAACATAAGAACATTAGCGCACAACAAAAATCTCACTAGCCAGCTATAAACAGCTTTCCCAGCTAGCCCTCTTCTCCTGGGGGATCTGATTATTTAGTTGTATTTTTTAAGCTTTTCCTGTATCTTCAGTTTCCATTTTTTAATCTACTATACCCATTCCTCCAGTTGGGCTTGACTAATTTGTTAATAAGAGTTCAGAGTTAAAAGTCACAAGGGATCATTAAATTGTATAGTTTGACTTCACCCAATTATCCCTATATTGGACCCAATAATTTGGGTTAGATTAAAGCATTTCAGTCCTCAGTCGATTAAATTGCTATGTGGCCTAGATAGAGAACAGGTGAGACTGAGTTGTCACCAAAGGTCAAAGCCCCTACAATGGCAGGTAACTGATCACATGAACTATGACCTCACAGGATAGCCATGCTATAGATGAAGGCAGAATCCCCGTAGGGTGCCCTGCTAATCTGATATGGGGAAAAGTTTCTTCCCAATTTCAAATGTGGCATTAATCTACAAATAATTAGAAGAGATCAGACTAACAGAAACAGTAACTTTTATAATGTATCCTTTTAGGTGTTGGGATTCAAACACTGGGGAACAGCATATAGAGGAAGGTGAGGTCAAATCACCTCTTGTAATGAGAAAAAAAATCTATAGTCCCTGTTTAACCCTGAGGCAACAGAGTCAATTTTACATATAAGATTTCTGCAGTTTCTTTTTGAAGGTGTGATTTGTTGTTATTCATTTGTTTGAGTGGTATAGTATCATAGTATACTATAGTAATGATACTATAGTAATATAGTATAATAGTATACTATAATATCATTACAAGAGGTGATTTGACCTCAGCTTTCTCCATATGCTGTTCCCCAGTGTTTGAATCCCAACACCTATTTTGATTTTCTGTTACAGCCTGACCTGATCCTGTGTCATACATTTCCCTGCATTTAATTTCCTTCCATTCTGTAAGTTACCCATCTTCAAAGCATCTGACAAAGTGGGATTTTCTCCCATGAAAGCTCATGCAATAAATACATTTGTTAGTCTTTAAAAGTGCCACAGGATTGCTTAAACAAACACACACACAAAACCCAACACCACCGCAAGCTTTCTTCATGATATGAAGAATGTCTCAGTTAAACAAAATGACTTGCCCACTATCTCCTGAGCATAATACCATATGTAACTAATTTAATAAGAGTAGCACCATATGTCAACATTGCATGTTTTAAAATGCATTTAGAAAAACAATTATGGGCCAAATAACCAGTTGGTGTTAATCAGCTTAGTCAAGTAGAGTGAGTGGAGATAGGATGATTTATGCCGGCTGAGAATTTATTCTAAACGCGATAAAATTAGATTTGAATTATGTTTGTTACTCACAAAACAAAATAATCTTCAAAGGATTATCAATAAACTAAATCATAAAAGTGTGAAATAGAAAGTCAAGGATTAGAAGGTTGCAAAGTCAAGAACTCTTAGGTGAAGAAATGCCAGAACGAACTTTGACAGTGCAACCTTAATTTAACTTTCCAGATAGTCAATTCTGCAAAAGAATTTGGTATAAATTAGTTACCCAGCATTTCATAGGAACTCTTTGGTAGATGCAAAGATACTCTTTGGGTAGAATTCAAGTCTCCAAGGCAGCTTTTGACTGCCATGACTATGAAACTATCCTTTTCTTTTCTGCAGTCCCCTGCCTCATTTGCTTTATACCTATACATTGCAGGCCCCTTCACTGTACAGCACTGATTCATCCCAGAAAATATTGGTCCTGTGCACTGAACAAGGCAAGCATCCTGTGGTTTTTTGTTTCTTTTTTTTTAAAAAAAGGTAATATATATTTTAAGACTATTGTAATTCTTGTGTGCAAGGGGGTGCATTTAAGATTGCACAAGCCATGCTCATTACAAGACTTCCTAAACTGAGCATGTTTGACTTTGCAATCTTTTAATCCCTAACTTTGCATTTCCTAATCTTTCCAGGGTTAGGTTATTGATGAAAGCATTGTTAACTAACCTTAAATGAAATATTTTGTTTGCGAGTTGAATTATTTTAATAGAAAGAAAATCTTCTGTGTACACTGTTTAAATAAAGCACTTACACAGTTTTCACCATATACCTTACTGCTATTGTTCGTGCCATATTGACTCAGGGTGAATACTTTCATCACTTTTAAACAAAACCTTTTTAAATGCAACTTCAGTTTTATTAGTTTCTAAATGTTTTTTTTCCCCTAGCTGTGTTACAGTAAACTAAATTGGGATTCATAGCTACCAGTTTTCCATCCTTCTAAAAAACCATTCCAAAAGCCACAGCTCCCACTTTGTAAGAAGCTGATAAATATAGAGGGCAAGGAGCTGCTATTTTGTATCTTATTTTCATAGAACCCTTTTTAGGGAAAAAAAGAATTGACCGAGCACAAACTCACGAGAGCCAAGCAGGAGCTTATCCAAACCTGGTCCGCAGTCATTGCAGCTCATCCTGGGACTCTTCTTTGTAATCATGTCATGGTGGTGTGAGGGACATCAGTTATCACAGGTAGCAACTGCCATAACAACCTTGATAATAGCAACCCTCTCTCCTCCCAAGAGTACAGATGAACTGAAGGGAAGGAAGGAATTGAGTGGCTGATTCTCTTGGATGTTGCAATGTTATTGCTCAGGCAGCAGCAAAATGGGCACTCTCTGGGGGACAATCCCCACACCCAGCGTTCCAGTTTGCCCACCTTTCCTAAAGACACCAACCCCCAAATCCCTGTTTAGAGACCATTTCTCATGCAAGAGAATCAGTCTCTGAAGTTTGGTTCAAATTCCCCATGGCATGTTTATCAAAAGGGTTCTGAAAAAAATTGTTAGACACTGATACAGCCTCAGCAGAAACAGAAAATTTGGACTCAACCTGAACGATGGCCTTGTTAGTGCAATTATAGGTGGGCCTGTTGGGTAACCTTAATCACAGCTGTTGCTAGAACTTCCTATAAGATCCTGTTTTCAGTTGTTTATAATTTTGCCAAAATTTGCATGACAGGTGTCTGTGTCAAGTTGATTTTTTAATCTTCTGACAAAATGGTACAGCTATTTCCAAGAGTCAGGGTAGGGAAACACACATTGTTTTCCTCGTGTTAAATTCCTGAGACTACTTTAAAAATAGCATACTACCTCCATGCTCTGGAGCTAGGACTTGAAATTTGGCAGGGCACAGCCTTTGTGAAAGGGACATGCCTTTTGTCATTCCTGTAAAAAGCCACCCACATTTGACCAAGTTATAAGCCTTAAAAAGTGTGTACATCTGCCGTTGAGACTTTCTAGAGTTTAACATCTCCGAAAATGCTGTCCTCACTCAGTCTGCTCCAACAGCTCACAGGTCCTAATACTGACCATATTGTTCACATGCCGCCACCTCCCAGTTTCTACTGAGCAAGCTTCATCCCCTCCCAGATTCCACCCGTGACTTGGCTGTGCAGGCTCCACCACTGGAGAGCAACCAAGGATGCTGCAGCCCAGGGCTACAGAATCTCAGAAGGACTTTTCCAGTAATGAGTACATTCAGATGCCCTGGGTTGGGGTAAGACAAGCCACCAGAACTGAGAACAAGGAACCTATCACTAAACCTTTTGATTACTCTTCTGCTGGCACCCAGATAGAATGAAGGAGGAAGCCATCTAATTTAAACATAGAAGGACAAAACAGACAGTGAGCCAGGAAGAAAGTAAAGGAGCAGTTTGAGAGAGCAGTCTGGTGAGAGTGGGTCTAACAGGAGAGAAGAGAGACTGGATCTGGCTTGTCAAGAAGACTGGGACCGAGCCAGATGGGAAAGGAGAACACAGCAAAGGCTGGAACTGCTTGGGTCTGAACTGAGACTTGAGGGTATCAGAAAGCTGAGAGTGATTGAATGAGAGGACATCCTAGGAACCAGTGGGAGTAGGCAAAGCAGAGGATGGTAGACAAGTCTGATAAAGAGTTTGGGTGTGTATTGGGAACTGGGAATAGCTCAGCAAAGAAGCTGGGACAAGAACTCAGGAAGAAAGGAGACCAAGATAAAGACCAGACAAGGGGAGACAGATTGGACAAGAAGCCTGGAGAGGGAAACTAGAACTGGGTGCTAGAATAATGGAAAAGGAAGGACAAAGAAACTGGACTGGCTGGGCAAGGAGACTGGGATGAGAAGTAGAAAATGGGACTCCAGGAAGGAGCTGTGATGGGGAAAGAGAGAAGACCGAGGAGGACAGTTTGAAGGGGATAAGGCAGAATGAGTCAAGCATTGGAGAGGGAAGGAGAACAGGAAAGTTTTTGTTCACTAGAGGACACTCCCCTCCAGAGCCCAGAGTGGAACTCAAGATCCCTGTCTTACCATTTGTCTGCTGTCAGTCAGTATCTGTGAAACTCATTGTCAAATTATTCCATCTCCCTACAATGCTGGTCTACATTGTAATATCAAGTTGCTAAACCCTATTATTTTCTCCATTAGCTCACCTGGCAGATATCTGTGTGATGGATCTAAAGGTTCCAAGTCTACTGATTACCTAGATGATGTCTATATAATGGCATCTGATAGAATTTCTGGTTTTTCAGTTGCTTAAATTAAAAGCATTATTCCACTTTACCTGAAATATTTTTATATGTATTCCATTTAAAAGGTTACATTCAAACTCTATATAATGTCAGACAAACAAACATCCCCCCTCCATTAGAAGAACAATAAGATTGCAAAGTCAACTGCTCAGAAATTTAAAAATGCAGACAACAGCCTCCTTTGTGACACAACCTCGATTCAGCCCTAGAGAAAGTCCTCCTATGCACTGAAGGCAGTATTGGTCCTGTTCTACAAATAGTATGTGATCATCTAAAGATTATATGATAATTTATATGCACAAGGTGGCTGACAAAGTTGAACAGGCAACCTTAATTTTCTGTCATTTCCTGTCATTTCAGTGATTAACTTAGCAAACAATGTTCTTTTAACTTGAAAAATGTGCATGATACACATACATTTAGAATATAATATTCAAAGTGTAATAAATATCAAAATGTATTATAATAAAAGTGCAGCAATATTTAATCTTGTTAAAATAATCCCCTTTCTCGAAGTCTCCATCATGACTCAGTTTAATATGCAATGTAGGAGTCCCAGCATGTCAATTCATTTAATATTAATTTCACTTTTATGTAATCATACACTGTAGTACATGTTCTGTGCTTTAGCATGAATAAATACTGTAATCATCTATCAGCATTTCTCAGCCACTGTGTTGGGACACATTACTGTTGCCACACAGTGGTAAGGGTGTCATGGAGAGTGGGTGAGATAACTGGATTTGGCATGGGAGGAGTGGGCTAGTATGCCCTGAAGGGTCACGACTAACCACCAACTGTGTCTCAACCTGAAAAAGGTTGAGAACCACTGCTAAAAAACTAAAAATAAGTTATTATAATGGGCTGTAAAAGCCTGAACTTAGAAATTATCCTTACTTAAGTCAAGATAGACCTTTTTTTGTTGTTGTTGGGTTTTTTTTTTTTTTTAAAGTGCTCTTTAAAATGATCTACATGATCATTTCATTTTCAAATCATGCCCTCCATAAGATTCCTAAAAATTATTTTCATTGTGTTGCATCTTACCATCTTCTCTGCAATAGGAAACCACTGTTTATAAGAACTGCTAGTAATCTTAGCTCTATCTAGAGATAAACACTGGGCTGCAGATTTTTATGAAATTGCCTAATTTAGAATTCAATGGATTCTCAGGATTTTGCCTTTTTGGATGGTTGGTTAAATTTGATACCAACAAAAATGACTGCTACTAATTAAAATCTCTTATTATAACTTTTAAATAGACTAGAAGTCATTGAGCTGAATATTTAATTTTATTTGAATGAATCAATGTAAGTAACAGAGTCTGTGGAAGTTAGATTTTATTGCATAAAATACCTCAAAATATATTTTCCGGTAAGCCAAATATCAATATATATAATAAAACATGTGGCAGATGCTCTCTTATGGCTGAGTTTCTAATACATCTAATATTTGCATGGTTTTCTTTATCAAATTGTCTTCAGTTACAAACCTTTTAAAAAAAGTGGGCTGTTGGAGTGTTGATTATTTTCTGTGCATCTGGTTCCTGGTTAACGTTCTGATGTATTATTACAACCCCCAAATAAAATGTATTATACTGAATTTAAAACCCTGGAATTATTGGCATGGATAGAGAGTGATATCATATAATGGTCTGCAATATAGCATTGACAAGTCATACTTTTGAAGCCCATCCGAATAAAACAAAATAGGAACTTTTCCTGAATAATAAATTCAGTATTGGCTCATAGTGGGCCCATGTCTGACAGGTCACAAAGAATGTAAGTTTGGTGACTTCAGTTTAGACTCTAGACAAATTTGTTGATGTTAACATCACCTGCACGAAGGCCAAGTAAGATTTTATTCAACTGAAAAAGTCTTCACATGGACAGGTGGGAACATTAGGGAGGGGAAAAATCAAGCACTACCTGAGTGTTAGATCAGTAGCCAACCCCCCTCCCCCCCCAACAAAAACATCTCCCACCTACCCCTCTGATATGGCTCCTAAACTTGACCATTAAAGTTGTATTTCTCCCCAGTTTTGTTCCTGTTGCTGCCCCTTGTACCTAGGCTGAAGCACAGCCTCTCTCTGATGCTCCACTAACAGATTGCAGGAACAGTCCCAACACTGTATACAGGTAGTCAATTTCACCCATTTGTTAACTGTAGAATGCCTCAGGAAAGCCTGGAGGGATAGGAAAAAAACTCAATATAGGCTTAATACAAGGAAGATTTAGCAGAAGTCCTTCAGGTAACATCAAGAAAGAGAGCATTACATCCAAACATTAATTGTTGTTCATTTGCAAGAGAGATGATCAAAACCTGAAACAACATTTGTAAACTTCTTTCAAATTCCATACTGTTTTTGATTTTGACCATGGTCAAATTCAAAAGGATTGCCTTTTTTGTCACCATATGAAGAATGCCAGTTTTCTTAAAAATACCAAATTTGCATACAAACAAAAGACATTAATTCACTGACAAGAGTATTCCTGAATTGATATTGTCATTCTCCTGTTTAAAAAGTTTCTTTCATTTAGTTTAAGGAGCACAAACAATACCATAGGTGAAGTCCTGGCTTCATTGAATTTCTTATCATATCTCCCAATGACTTCAGAGCTAGGATTTCACTTGATGTGTCTCATGCACCACTTACACAGCTAGGGATAATTCCTAGAGAAGAGCTCAAGTCAATAATTCGTGATCTAATCATAGACAGTTGGAACTAAAATTTTCAGTCTATCAGACTATCCAGTGAACAGCTACAAAATAAATATTTATAGATACCAATTTTGGATAGTGAATAGAAAAAAAAACATTAAATTTGCTATGAATATCAGGAAGTAATTTGAATAGATGAATAGAACTGTTTCTGACAGTCATGAAGATTTTAAAAAAAAATTATCAAAAATTAAATTCATAGGAAGCAAAAACATGCAGAAAAAATAAGTATTGAATCGCACAAGCTTAGATGGAATGAAAATAAATGCTGTTTTAAACATACATATTATATGTAGATGATCTCTCAGTTTCTGATTTCTGTATAAAAAGTTATCTAAACAATATGGAGTCAGATCAAACTGCCACTGAAGATAATGGGAGTCTTTCCTTTGACATCAGTGTGAATTGAATTGGACCTCTATATGTACATACTCAGATTTAAACATGGGAATAACACCATTGTATTAAGTAAGACTATTCAAAATAGTAAAGTTAACCATGTTTATTTGTTTTATTTATTTATTTGGAAACTAGAAGCCTTATTTTATACCAGATTTTAAAAGTGGACTTCACATTACCTTCATAGGTTTGTGACATAGTAATAAATACAATCTGCCACTAGAATTTGTTATAGTAAAAACATGCTGGAAAATAATAGTATTGCTGAATTGATTAAATTCATGTGATCTTTGCAGAACAGCATCATGGGAAGCTTTTAGACATCTAACTGGAACCAAGCAGACTATAACCAGGTGAAATATTTTATTTTAGGGGGAAAAAGTAAAACAACATTATTTTATAGTTGCTTTTCTAACTTTGTTATTCTATCTGGTAATACTTTGTCTAGGAGAATTAGTGCAATCAAAATCGATAACTTTTAAAAAAAAGTTATTTTCCTATACTGCTTTTATAGTAGCTTAGTATTATATTAATTTTCCAAAACTTACATCTAGAAATGTAACTCTTCCCACCAATGATTCAAAATTATGTATCTGACTAGGAATAGATATCATATATGCAGTAAGGGGAGGTGATTGTTAATTAAATAAGGAACCTTTCACCTTTAAAATTGCTGGATCATTGATAGATTAGTTTGAAGATGACACAATATTGCTGTCTAGAATATTGCTGTCTAGACAATATCTATTGTCTAGTAACCCATGAGAAATAAATTGGAAACCTAAGTCCCATATCTAGAGTAGAGGTACTAAAAACAATTTAAAGACTTTAGATTTTCTGGACAAATAGACTATGGATTTCAATTTAGATTTTGGTTTTATAACAGACAGTCATTGGTCACCAAAGAAAGTAAGATTGAGACAAGTTTTCCAGCTGCAAAAAAAGGCGAGATAGCAAGTAAAACTGATAGCTGTTGGCTGTCCTAAAAGACACATTTATTGATTAGCTGTAATATACATTTAACATGAATCAGATTAAATCTTAATTGACTGGCTCAATGTTGAAAGGTCACAACTATGCAGAGATCAGGTGGCAAAACCTTGCGGTGTTTCTATCTGGAAAGGAAGAATGGTAGTCCAGGGTTTTATCATCTTAATAGTGGGCAGAAGACTCATGTTCAGTCTTATATAGAGGAAGATTGACAGTAGGAATTGGGACCAACATTTCGTTCTTTCCTAATAGCTATACTTAAAAATACCTACACTTATATTTGAATTCTAATACCTATACTTAAAAAATAACCATCATTGTCAAGCATGTATCAGTAAAGAGATGTCTACACCCAGCTTGAGTACCCAGACTTGTGCTAGCTCTGGTTGAGCTAGCACACTACATATGGCAGTGAAGAAATTGATTCCATAGGGGGCAGCACAGACTAGTTGCCCAAGTCGAATCCCTCCTGACCCCTGGGTCCAGACTCGGGTGGCTAACCCGAACTACCATCTGTGCTTGAACATTCTCATGGTTATCTTGAATTTGTCTATCTGAACTGGAAGGCAGACTCACAGCAGTAGTATAGACATCCCCACTAGAAAGTGGTTCTAATCAGGTAGATTAGGATATTATTCCCAGTTGGAACAAATCAGTTTATACATAGAGGCTACAGTTTTCAGATTAATATCCCAGATTACGCATTAAACCTTAATAGCTTTCATATTCATTGTGCTCACCTGTCATGTTAAGTATGTCATGTCAGAGTGTTAAAAGATATTTTAGGCACCTTATCTGTGCTCAGGATCCTCAATTCCTGATCCACGAATGATACTAGAATATTGGGGGAAGTTAAGATATAGTGGCTGGTCATGTTACCTGCATGCTCTACACTGTCATTGGGGAGACTAGGGGGGTAATGGCAAATCAGCAGTTGATGTGCTCATAATCTCTCACATCCCAGACTGCCAATAGGTTACTTAATTTTTGGATAGAAAGAAGGGACCAACAAATCAGCTATAATACAAATACTGACAACTCAGTTCTTATTATGAAAATTTAAAAAATTGCCATTAGTCATCACCTATCACTCTTCCTTCTCCCAAAATCTTGCAAAATTTAAAGTATTTGATAGAACATGTAAAATTCTATTCCCCCCAATTTAAAACCCCCCATTATATTTGCATTACTTCACCTGCCGATTTAGTCTATTTTAAACCGTGAAAGACTATTGTAACAAGATGGAGTATCAAGTTTCATACTTGTAAGTATTATTATTAAATGCACATTTGTTGATTGTACTGAAAAATAAAGAAGTAGGCTTTGCACTAAAAGTAGTGACAGGGTAGAATTTCTCCCCACACAACCCCTTTGCCCCCCAAAAGATTATAGAAAAAGCCCAACATCTGTCAAAATGGTGAATGCACTTTAACTGTATTCATCTGCTTGGTTATTTCATGTACAAAGGAATGCATAGCCTTTTGTTCTATTAAACTATTCAGGGTGTTCTCAAAGTCAATGGAAGACAATAGCATACTATAAAAGTCACTGTACTGCAAACAGAAGGCAAGTATGGAAATTCCATGTAGAGCCTAGACTCTAAGAGGGGTGAATGTTATTAGCAGAGTGTGTAAGGCCATGAGGGGAGTTGAGAATAAGGAGGCTTACTAAGTACCAGACGGGGATCCAATGTAGTATAATCAGTCTCTTCCATAACTCAATTTAGACAATGACTAGGAAGTCACAAAAGTGATGGTAGGTAGCAAAGGGTGCATTTAATTTGGGTGGGGAGGAAGTTGGAGGGGGCTAGAGAGTGCTATAGATTTCTGCTTTAACCCAGTGACCTCAATAAATAATGTTCTTCTTTATATTCATAATATCACTTTAGCTTCAGAGACAATACATATGGAAGCAAGCCAGGGGATTAGGAAGATTTAGAAAGATCCTGGTGAATGTGTGAAGGGGTATTTAGAGGATCACTGTAAAGAGAAAGAGACTATTGAGTCTAAATAAATAAATAAATAAAAATCCACCCTCTGTGGAAGTAGCTATTAGTCTGCTTGGCAGCCTAATATTTAGTCTTTTTTTAATGATTGCTATGCCTGTCTAGCATCCATTTAACTACAATACATAATGAATATTTTATCCGAGAATTTGGCATGGTTAAATGTTTTTAAATGCTGCAATAAGGTGAAAGATGTTCACTGAGAAACAATCTCTGAATCAAGTAGGTAAATTGTTGATAGACTTGTGTTCAGTTTATTGGAATATTGGACTATATGCAGATTTTTTTTACATTCTTTTGTTTTTATTTGCTCTGTCTTCACAACTGTGTATGAATATCAATTTTATAATTCTGTTTTGCCTTTGTTTTTATAGTAATTCAAAATTAAAGTTTAATGACAAAAGACTTCATGAAAAGAAACAAATGTTTGTAGATTATGTGTTGGAAAGAACTGTCAATTTCAGAAAGGAAGGTGGAAATATTTATTGCTAAACTGATATTGTTCAGATTAATACCACTTTGTTAGTTCCCAACATCATTTTTAAACTAGTTTTTTTCCTCAGATACACAAGGTAGTTACTCATATCTTAATCTCCACAGCACTGATCCTGCAAAAGGGTCCATGCAAGGAGAGCCATAAGATCAATGGGCACAGGATCTGTATTGACCTCATGGCAAGTTTGAAGCCACAGAACCTGATCCTACAATTGTACAGATGGATGGCTGAGCACATTTTTATTGTGGCTCCATGTGAGCACAAGCCACCCACCTGATTGATGTTAAGTGAAAGATCATGAAAGCTTCAGCTTAGTAAAGAAATGGTCTATTCTGAATTGGGACTGAGTGTGAAACACAAGACAGGAATAAACATGTAACTAAACAGCCTTACCTAGGATTAGGCTTAAACACTGAAAATAGTAAACTCAAAAGAGCAATTGGGATATCTTACCCACAGCAAGATTGACACACATTTGCTGAAATTAAGTATTATATGATTGGAAATAAATTACCCAGATTTCTCATCACCAATTCTTCTGAGAATTTCTTAACAGTCTATAATGAGGATCAGATTCAAGATCTTTTGGAGAATCTGAATGGGATTATTTATGTGAACAGAAATAGTATGTCATCAATTGCAATTAAGGTACTTATGACTGGATTACTTGAAATTCATGTCATGTCTCTGCACTTTTTCTTGATAGTGAAGAGCATAATTTCAAATTATAGCTGGAGAGGTCAAGGTTGGATATTAGGAAAAACTAGGAGGGTGGTGAAGCATTGGAATGGGCTACCTAGGGAGGTGGTAGAATCTCCATTTTTGGAGATTTTTAAGGCCTGGTTAGACAAAACCCTGGCTGGGGTGATTTAGTGGGAGTGGTCCTGCTTTTTAGCAGGGGGTTGGACTAGATGACCTTGTGAGGTCCTATTATTCTATGATTCTATAATTTTAACATATCCATTACTTTAGAACAGAAAAAATGTTTCTTAATTTGTGTAAATTAATATCTTATCATTGCTACTAAGTATTTTTTTTCAGTTTAGCCCATGGAACCTTTCTAGTTGACATTTGTAGTTGCTATTATCATTAGATGCTGCTATGATTAATGTGATATTTTACATCCAAGTTTAAAATTATTCTCATTATCTGTGTTTCAGAGAGGGCCAACAATCACCAGAACAGTGGCAGAAAATGTATGGCAGATGCTCTGGTAATGAAGTGTATCACATTAACCTGGAGGACAGTTCATTTTTTGCTGAATATGAGGGCAAGAGCTTTACATATGCTTCTTTCCATGCACATAAAAAGTATGTTCCTTATTAAAGGATTAAAAGTTCACATGAATCTTCATTTATGTTATGTGCATGATTAATTATTGTATTGTAATGTTCCATGTTGTCACTGCTACATTATGTATTACTTTGCTTCTGGTTTTAAACGGCTGCTTGTGTTTGTGTGGGGGGCTGGAGGCGGAGCTGGAGCCTCGCCTTAAGTCAAAGGAGATTAGTTCTAGCTAGGCTGAGATCAACATCTCCAGTATGGATTCATTAAATCTAGCCATTCATACAGTACATCCTTCCCCTAGCCAATACAACTTAGAGAGACTTTTTTTTTTTTTTTTCTGGATAAAAATCTAAAGAATGTTTAAAATGTCTTGTCTGTAGGTTATGGATCTTGCAGAGGCAAGAAAGAAGGATTTAGGCTTCTTAAATTTCTCAGACTCTTTCTACCTCATTTGTTGTCAGCATTGTGTTCTACTTCCTTCAACCTCAGCTCTCTAAGCCTTCTGTAAAAACAAACTTTTTCTATGACCTCACTGTTGCATGCATCTTGTTCTGCACTGCTGCAAGATTGAGTATCTTCTCATTTGTGACAAAATTCAAGCAATGGATGCATGGGATATACCATAACTGTTCATGCTGAGAAGTGTTTAGTATACTCTCCTCTGTTTTCAAGTCATATTTCTGCTTCATAGAACAGGGTTTTCACCACTTCCACATTGAATTCTCATATGTTTTAGCTGTCATGAAGACATCACACCACCCAAACAGAGGCCTTTTCATGCACCACTGCCACAAGACCAGTCTGATGTGGGACTTCTGAGGTTATAAGATCTTCTACTACAAAAAATATAGCCAGATAAAAGCTATTCACTCATTCAGTGTCATTGTCATCTACATACAGCATTGACAGGTTATTAATTTGTTTTATAGGAGGCATGCATAGCTTTGATTTAAATCACAAAATGTTAAGTTCCATAGATTCTGCAGGGTTTTTACACAACTTCCAGCATTAACTGTTGGTCAGTATCTCCTATTAAGGCAATATTAATCTTATTCTTAAAAATTCATCTTTAGAGGCTTTTAAGTTTCACACTTTCTATGTTGATCTCAGTCTGCCTTGTCATCTGTCTCTTGGAGCATTAAATACCCTACATGAGAGAATGCATTCCAGGCAAATCCATGATTCGGTCAAAAACCTGTCTAATACAACCATTGACTCTTACACAGCTAGATGTACCACAGTACAGTTTCTCAGAGAGGCACTATTGTTGTAGTGCTGACTGATGCACTGAGTGAAAAGCCATTTGAAAGTCTATAAACATAATGTTGATATACTTCTGTCAATCTGGTCATTTTTCAGTAACATTCCACAGAGCTTATATAGTACATATAGTAGATTGACCTGTATGGAAGCTAAACTGGTTGTCTCATTTTTGGTTTTAGATGATATTTCAGTTGGTTCAGTAATATGAACATCAAACACCTTCCTTGAGATTACGCTCTTCTGAAATATGGCTGGTTCCCCAAATTTAAGATAGCACTATGCGTTATGAAAAATAAACAAGACCAGATGCTTTATTTCAAAACTGTTTGACCACAAGTACTACTTCCTTTAGTGTCACCAGCCTTTTTTTAATGGATTTTTCCCTGCCCCCCCATCTTCCTTGTGGTCTGTTCATTAATTCACAAAAAATATGCATGCCAGCATTTAAATTGTGCATCAGTATTCTGGCAGTATTTTCCAATTTTGTGTTTAGCTGGTCAAAGCAGCAAGAATGGACCTTCAAAAATCTCTCACACATGTCTGGTCATATCCTTCAAAGGTTTCATCAATATACTGAACTCCACTATTCCACCATTTATGATAATTTTGAGAGACCCTCTTGACAGCTTGTTGTAAACTCTTCTCTATTCCTTATTTCTGCTTTACTGAATGAACTCCAAACTTCCAGTGCATCTATTCTATACCATGTCTCCTCCACATAATTTGATAGTGTCTATAATGTAATATTGCTTTTTCCTTCTCCTTGTTCCCAGTTGTTCTCCAGCTGTGTGATAGAATCCCAAAATAAAATCCACTTTTCCTCTTTGGCAGACAGCTGATCATCCAGTATTTGTTGGAAATGGATAATTCGTAACTTTAGTGATTACTTTCTGATCATTCTTATCAACACGGAAGCATTTTGTTATAGTAGATGCCCATTCCCATTCCACAAACTTTAACAACAGATCTTTGTTGCTACTAGGGGTTGATGTTCAGATTCCAGAGCATATCTTCTAATAGGACAGTATTCAGTTGAAATGACGTATTAGGTATGTCATTTAACATAGCATAAAAAAGCATCTTTGTCATTAACAGTCCTAACATCAGTGGGAACATATGCACTAATAATTACTGCACATTCTCCCTTAGAACTGAAAATTGTGGCTATCAAGTATAAAGAACGAGCCTGCCCAGTTGATTGCACCCCCTTCCCCCCCCCCAAGGATAAAACCAGGGCAACAATGTGCTTGTTGGTGGTACCACAGGCAAAAAGCAATCAAAAGATCCGATCGCTATGAATCTGAGCTGTGTATCATTGCTCAAATTCCATGTCTCCTGCACACCACATATATCAACATTCAACCTCTGCATTTTTTCAGCCAGAAGAGTCATTTTTTTCCTGACATCTGTTAATGGTCAAGCAGTCCAAGTTCCCATCCCCTGAAATTAGGGTCTGATTCATCAGACATCAGTCTTACCTCATTTATTGACAATCACCTTAACCTCAGATGTACCTTGACATATTTTGAACAATTCATTTGTACAAGCTTATGCTTATTCATTCGTGCAAGCCTGTGTGCAAAAGTCAGTTTCATCATTACCTTCATTCCAGTAAAAAGTGGTTTCTAATAAATTTATAAATTCATTGTTTTAAAATGTAATCTATGATGACTGTACAAATAAAATGTATCATGCAATCATATTCCTATATCAATGAGTTCATTTTCAGCCCTCTAAAGATAACAGTTGCTGTCTTTTAATTCCTTGTTTTCTGCTACTGATTAAAGGATTAAAAGTGAATTATGTAGGAAAAAAAATCTGAAAATTGTTCCATGGTAGGTGAATAATGGAACAGTTTGCTATGATGAAGTAACAGAGTTCCATACTTCTATTGTTGTATTCTCAGAAGGGACTATATATCTGATATGAAAAATTAGCTGGCCCAGCATCCAAAGAATATGCTAAAGTAAGAAGTTTTTGAAGTGAAGTGCTTTGGGATTTATAAATCCAAAATGATCTGTGGTTCATCACAGATGGCCTTTTTTTTTTTTTTTTTGGAGGGGTGGGGGGAAGGGCGGTAATTTAATAAAATACTGCAATTTCTAAATATTTGTTTTCCAAGAATGTGCACGTGTTGACACTGCAACACATGAGACTAGACTAAGGGTTCATTTCTGTCATCTGCTATTTGTGTTCTGTTGAATTGCATTCAATAAACCATGTATTTTCTTTCTTTAATTAAGGTTTGGAGTCTGTTTGATTGGTGTTAGGAGGGAAGATAACAAAAGCATTTTGCTGAATCCAGGTCCTCGCTATATTATGAGCTCTACAGATATCTGTTTTTATATCAACATCACCAAAGAAGAAAATTCAGCTTTTAAAAAGCAAGAACAGCATAGAAAAAATAATGAATCCAAATCATGCTATCATGGCGCTTCTAGGTTGCCTGTGCACAGTATAATTGCCAGTATGGGTAAGTACAGGTAAATCTGATAAAATATTCTGATACTATTGATAAAAAGCTCAGAAATGTACTTTAGCAAAATAATAAAGAAATTGACATTTTCCTTCATTAGGTTTAAATGTATATATTCATTTTAAAACAGAAAGGTCTCAACTTAAATTAGTTTTTTCTAACAAGATCAACATAGATGGCATAGTCGTGCAGTACACCAACACATATAAACCTATGCAACTGAGAATACTATCTATACGTCACTTGCCAAGGAAGCTCATAAGGTTCTTTAAAAGAAACCAGCTATGGTCAGACTGGTTTGTGGGTGGTGCAAAGCATCTGTAAGAAGCATTTAAGAAATCAATGAGGAGTTCCCTAAGCATGGAAGAGAATCCCAGTACCCAAGCTATTCCCATGCCACTCAGCAAACTGAAAAGGCATGTCCAAGTGGGAAAAGAGGGCTAGGCAATTGGTGATTCTTTCGGGTCACAGACAAAATGCTACTGCCTAAGGTAGACTGTTCTCCTAGCCAGTCCCAGGATGGCATCGTAGAAACATACAGGTCTATTTAGGAAGTGAGAGACTGCAGTTTCTGCACTCTAGAATTCATAACATACCAAGAACACAGATTACCATGAAATACATCTGTTAAATGTAACTTAAAACATACCAACAGTCTAACGCATCTTGCAGTGAATTCCCATAGTTTGTATGTTCATGGATATCATAAGCTTATTCACTACAAATTGTCCTAATATTAAATGCTAATAAGTCCCATCAAGATTATTCCCCTTTCCTGTACAAGGAAGCAGTACATCTAAGTTAGGCGGTAAAGCTCCAGCATCCAGACCACCCGAAATTATTTTAGCCCATCAGACAACACAGATTCCATTTTGTTTCCAGAAACATCTTGTAACAGAACCAGGAAAAACAAAGGCATTAAGAATCAGGATGTCAAATTCTGACCTCATATATCCAATTGGAAATATTAATATTAGATTTATTAAATCAAAATCCTTTAAATTATGGATATAACAGCATTTATAAATTCAATAGATTCTTTAGTTTATTTGTACGTATTCATAGAGCCTGACTGCAGGTGATACATTTTAAATGCCACAGATGGTTATGTATTTGGAAAGCTAATTTTTCTTAACTGCTTTGTGTATTGTACAGTACTGAAAATAAATAAGACTATACTAGATGTAGTCTAAACACTTATCAGATTTTAATGTAGTGCTTATAGATATTTAAAGAATGGTGTCTGCTTTTGGCTATTTGTTTTCATTTTGGATCCCTAATAAATCCCCTATATAAAATGCTTAATTGACTTGTACATTGAGATTTGCTTCTGATGCCGTTTCAGGAACTGTAGCGATAGATTTACAAGATGCAGGATGTAGATCTTCCAGTGGCCCTACACTAACCCTTCCTTCAGAGGGCAGTAAAGAGGGCAGAAGACCTAGCATAGCACCTGTTTTGGAGGTTGCAGACGCATCACTTCAGACATGTGATCTTCTAAGTGACCAGTCAGAAGATGAAACTACTCCATCAGATGATGACATTTCTACAGGTTTAGAGTATGTACCATTAATGGGAACAGGACTTTATTGTTACAGATGCTAATACTAGGTAACAGTAGGGGGAAGGAGGATGGCAGCTTTTTCAAATTAGTGACATTCAATTTAATGAGTAAAAACTTCACACATTTCCCATAAACTGTAGTGATAAAGATGCAAGATTTTTCATCCAGTCGGCAATGTGATCAGTTTAACATTTTAAGTGTTACATAATAGACAGAAATATTTTGACCACCCTCCATCTACATTATATGTTGGAGCCATAAAACAGCAAGAAATGGATTGACAAAGTTGTTTACATGAGAAATTTACCATCCTAACATATATCAAACCATATTATCCCCTTACAATGGCATCACTTATTTTTATTACTGAATTTTTAATCCACCTGTAAGCCCCAACAAGCAACTATCCTTTGATCTTTATTAGGAATAGTAAGGGGTTTTGGTATGATTATTTATATGTAAAAAACTAGGGGTATCAAACATTTAGTTGTACCTATTTTAATTAATTCCATATTTAATTATGTAGTATTATATACATTAATACTTGCCTTTGTTTGCTATTCCACAAATAGTAATAAAATTGTATTTAGACCTGTTTGGTCTAAAGTAATTAACCCTTTCTTCTCTTCTAGATATGCTAAAGGTTATCCTCCTTACTCTCCTTATATTGGAAGTTCTCCCACGTTTTGCCATCTGCTACATGAAAAAGTGCCATTTTGTTGTTTACGACTGGACAAGGTAAGAAGTTTGTTACTGGATGGAGCTATCTGTTAAACAAGGCTTTTTGTTTGTTGTGGCTGAGCACAGATTTTTTTTCCTGGTCTGAGCTTGCCTATAAGCAGCATTCAGAATCCATTCAGCTACAACCAATGCTGATATGTAGAGTCCTGCAAATCCACAGATATCTGCATTATATCCATGGATTGCTGCATCCTTGGATACAGTGTAGATATCCACAGACAATTTCTTGTTGATGCAGATCAAATACAGATAAACATATTGGTATCAGTGCATGGCTAGAATCTGTGGATATCCACGGATGTCTGCGTTATATACACATCCACAAAGTGGATATCCACAGACCATTTCTTGCAGATTAAGACTGGATGCGGATCCACATTTTGTATCCACACAGGGCTCTACTAATATGGAATGTTGCCAACAGATTTGAGAGATGCAGATGACACATTTTAGTTTAGGAAATTTAAAAAAACAACAACAAAACCGCTAATGTTATCACTGAGAATTAATTCATCGAAATACATTGAATTTTTGTTTTTTATGTTACTGATTTTTGTTTTCTTTGTTACTGATTTTAGGGATGCCAACATAACTATTATGAAGATGCCAAAGCCTATGGATTCAAAAATAAGTTGATTATAGTTGCAGCAGAAACAGCTGGAAATGGCTTATACAACTTCATTGTTCCACTCAGAGCTTATTACAGACCAAAGAAAGAACTCAACCCTATAGTATTACTTCTGGATAACCCGTAAGTGATTTGAAATATATTTTCTGTACCAATATTTTTTAAATCACATTACAAGCATTATCTGTGGTTAATGATCACATTTCATGTGACTAATTTAAATCAAAGACATTATGGCACATACGTTTTTAGAATAAGACTGGAGCCAAAGACAATATCAAATCATTGTTGTGCAGTAAGGACTTAATCTAACTCTCAGTAAAATCCACAGGGGTCTTTCTATTGATGCCAGAGGGAATTGTATCAGGACCTAGTTCACTACATTTTTCAGTATGGTAGCACCAGGTTTATAAGGAAAAATGGAAATCACAGTACTATTAATTATAAAGCAAGTTGTAAAAAATCATTTAAAATCCTAAAACTTTTGATATTACAAATATTTCTACTAGTGTCAAGCATGTGAAAGTAGTCTTGACTTCTCTTTATCACATATGTATACTGAATTATTCCATTTCCTGTCTCCATCTATCTTTTCCCCAGCCTACTCAGCAGCCAGAGAAGTATTACTTTATTCCCACAGTTGACCTGCGAATTAGGAGCCAGTTTGTCTTTTCAAGACACTCTTACTCAGATCTAAGCCTCCTCAGACCTCTGAATGAGTTTGCACAGTAACTAGTAATTATAGCCATATTTGACTGGTCTATCAATTAAATACAGGAGACTGACTGAGCTGAGAAATTTCATTGTTGCTTGGTTCAGAAATAAATCGATATTATAGACTTGTAATGCCCTTTGGGAAATATCCCTCTCTAATAGTTGCCACATACAGCCACAGAGGAACCAACATTTATTAGTGCACTTAATGGCACACTTGAGCTACAAGGTGCTGTCCTGATTTAAGGATGATAGAGATCCTCTTCGCCTCAGGAACAAGCTATAGGAGGAACTGTATCTTAGGGAACAGCTGTGCTACAGCCTCATCTTTTTCTCACACCTTTGGGAAATGCTAGAAAGGAATAGTTCCTTCTATGCCCCATCCTGTGCAGAGATTGCATTTGGTTTTGGCTCTTATAGAAGGAGGGCAGAGTCCTCTGCTTCCATCTATGTCCTTCCATGCAAGGACAAAGCAAAAAATGGTCCCTTTACAGGGATGGCTGAAAACAGCTCATGTCATGCAGGAACCCTGTCTTGTTGCATTAAATAGGGTCTACCTGCACTGACTGTATCTTTAATTACTGAGTTTGCAAATTGAACCACTGGAGGGAGAGAAAGATCAGATAATAAAGCGCATATGTTCTGTTTCATGATTCAACCCTCTGCTTTTCCTTCCTCCTCTTATAAAATACCAGGCTACTTCTAACATTCTAGTTGTTGCTTGGTATATTAAGGTGGAAATAAAAGTCAAAATCTGTTTTCACAGTGTTGAGCAATCAGCTCGCTCTCAGTGTAAGACGTGTCAGCGGTCTGACTGATATTTCACAATCTCTTTGAGATAAGTAAGGCAGTGGACTCACCGCTCGTGTGCTACAGCTGTTGACATTCCCCATTATCGCTCAGAGTAATGACTCGTCTTCTGCTTCTGCAATGACAGAAAAATCACCTGATTTCAGGAAGGATTTTTGAGTCTGAAAAGGTCAGATCATGGGGTATTCAGGTTTCAGGAAAAGGGAAAACAAGACGTGAATAAAAATCTGCCTCTTGTGAGGCTTTATTCCAGAGTCATAAAGTGTTTTGTTCAAATTAAAAGAAGTATAAAGAGGCGGTGAAATGCAAACATCCAGGAGCTCAGTACCAATAAATATTTGGTCTTTCAGGTGCCTATTTTTTGATCTTTTGCAGGTTTCCCAGTTCTATAATCTCCTGTCACTTTGTCTCTGCCCCAAGCTTCAGTGGGGGAGAAGGTTTTCTCTTTTGGCAAGAGCACTTTCCAAGAGAGACTTAGCCTCCCCCACCACTCACAGAAATGTATTAGCATTGGCTCTAGCTCCCTCCACACTTTACACCATGGCAAGATGTTTAGCTAGAAAGTCTCCACATCTGCCACACAACTACAAGTGTCCAGAAAGTGTAGCTGGGAGTTCTCTTCCTTCCAAGAGTCTTTCAATGTTGGCTTAAAAAAACCAACAAAAAACCCCCAAAACAAACAAACAAAAACAACCCCCCCCCATACTTCTCCCCTCTATTACTTGAGGATTTCCTCTCCCCTTCCCTCAGAAGTAGCTGCCCATGGTTCTGGGGCTTTTCAGCCTATATGGCACATGATAGGGGTTCCAGGTTAGCACCCAGGCAGCTCACAGCATACTGAAGACTTCCAGAGGGCCTCATATGTGTACATGAATTTTGGGATACCAATGCAAGGGAAGCATCAGGAAGGAATGGCGGGAGGAGGAGATATCGCCAGGAAAAATGCTAATAAAGGGAACGAAAGCATGCAGTGAAGGACAGAAGGAAAGCAAAAATGGAAGAAAGTTTCAGTAAAAACATGAAAAACCTCAAACTGTTTAGGTCCAGTTTGCACTGGTTAATATTTGGGCTGTGCCAGTTTGCCCACATCTCATACAAAATGGAAGTCAGCCAGCAGTTGTGAGGGAAGACTAGACTGATATATCTGTTCATGGTTCATAACATGCAAACTTTTTAAAAAGGTAGCACAATTTTAGGATTTTAAGCCATTAACTGAACTTGTTTTCATCTAGTTTACCTAGTTTTCTTTACCATTCTTGACCTTTGATGGGTGGAGATTTCTATTTGTCTTTCCTTTAAATCATCACTTACTAGTCAACCACAGCTTATGATAATGGGGTTGAAAATTATTAAATAGTTGTGTGCTTTAGAAAGAGTCATATCATCTCCAGACTCAATTAACAGCTTCATGGATGTGACGCCTCACAGAATCCTCCTTGTGCAGTTTTATGAGCATGCAATATCTATTCTGATTATTCTATGCCGCTATAAAAATAGGAAACAAGTAGGATGTTTAAATTATTAAACTGTAGAAGAAAATTATCCCTTAACACTGTGAACATGATACAGCGTCTTTGGACCAGATTTTAATATTTCATGTGGTCCAAGGTAAGTGATTCAGGTACAGACTTGGAACCCACCAAATTTGAGACTTGTTAGATCCAGGGCTTTAGGCTGGACTACAGAAAGAAGCCTGATGCATAAATTGAATCCAGGTTCTGATTCCATCCCCTACTAATCTCCTTTTCTCTCATCTCTAATATAAATAGCTTTGCTATACAGAATCTGAAGTCTCTGTAAGTAGATTCCACTTTGTTCCCTATACAGATCTCTTGTAGCACAGCATGAAACATTTTTAGGAAATCATAGCTATACTTATTCATTCCAGTAATCAAATTCCAAAGGGGTAGCCATGTTAGTCTATTGTAGAAAGACAACAGAGTCCAGTGGCACTTTTAAAGACTAACAGATTTATTTATCGCATTCATTCCAGTAATGAATGTCATAAAATGATTATACACACAAAAATCTATACAAATTCACTTTTTAAACTTGTGGTTTGCAAATTTCAAGGCCAGCCTTTAAGAACACATATGAAAGTGTACAGAGCCCTCTAGTGCTTAGCTGTATTCCAGTTTCAAGCCCATGCTTTTGTTTTTTAAAATTCTCAAACAAACACTTTTATTGTATTCCTTTATTTTTGCTGAAGATTGAAATGCTATTAAAGTTATACCATCTCACCATTAAATGAAAGCAGTGACCTCTGCTTAAGCCCACAGCAAGATGTGACCTAGCCAACTGG
Organism: Pelusios castaneus; assembly: GCA_007922175.1. Lineage (NCBI taxonomy): Eukaryota > Metazoa > Chordata > Testudines > Pelomedusidae > Pelusios > Pelusios castaneus. The sequence goes on along the minus strand of ML685794.1, from coordinate 14,551,020 downwards.
AGCAAGTTCTCTCCAGAGCAGCTTCCAGAGGGGTAGCCATATTAGTCTAATTCAGCAAAACAAACCAGGAGTCTCGTGGTACTTTTAAAGACTAACAAATTTATTTATCACATGAGCTTTCATGGGAGAAAAGTCCCAATTAATCAGATGCTTGAAGATGGTCTTCAAACATCTGACAAAGTGGGATTTTCTCCCACAAAAGCTCATGCAATAAATAAATTTGTTAGTCATTAAAAGTGCCACCAGACTCCTGGTTTGTTTTTGTCCAAAGCAGGTATCAGTGTTCCCTTGTTTACAGTAATTCAGTTATCAATTTACCACACCTTTCACATCTTATGACCAGAGGGTGAAATCCCGACCCTGCATAAATCAGTGAGGGTGCGTCTACACTTAGCAATTAAGTTGACTTAAGCTTACTTAGGTCGACTTAATTTAATCTGGGTCCACACTACATTTTCCTTAAGTCGACTTAAGCAGCTGCTTAAGTCGACTTAAGGAAAATAAAGTCGACTTTCTTAAACCTCCTTTTAAGTCGACTTTTCTGGCTAAGTCGACTTAACTAGTGTGGATGTGGAGTACCCCTAAGTCGACATAGGGGGCTTTAGGGCTCCCCCACTGCCCTCCCTGCCAGGGTGGCTGGCACAGCCACAGCCTGGTGTGCCTCCCCACAGGGCAGGGCAGATCCCTGCCAACCCTGCACCTATGCCCTGCCAGGGTCCCTGTCCCCTTTTGCCCCATTGTACCAAGGTACAATGGGGCAAAGGCTGAGCCCCCTGGCACCTGGCAAGGGGTGCCCCCCTGCCACCATGGACCTGTCCCAGGTCCACCTAGCCCCTACAAGTCGACCTAGGCGTCCAGTGTGGACGCTCTAGGTTGATTTGGCAGGGTCCCCTGTAAGTCGACTTAATTTTTGAATGTGGACATGCTAAGTCGACTTAAATTACCAAGTATAGACATAGCCTGAGAGTTTTGCCATTGCCTTCAAAGAGGTCAGGATTTCACACAGTGGAAAATAGCATGTATCCTTGATATCGTTTTCTGGTTTCTCTTGAATCATTTTTGCAGTTGGTTAACCAAGGCAATTTGTAGTACTGTGCATTTCTGGAAATATCCTCATTTCGTGCGGATTAAAATTTCATCTGCTATCACTGTATTTTTAGTATTTAAGAAACAAAACTGTATGACTTATGAATGGTACAATACATAAGACTTAGTATACTACAAAGCTATTTCACCTTTCATTTTCTTTAATAATTTGAACTAGCTTTTGACCTTTATTTCTAGTGTGTCAATCAACAATCACCATGTATTAAAAGTAGCCAGCTATTTTGGAAGGGGTGAAAGTGAAAGGGCATTGCAGATGATTGAATTGTTAGAACTTTTAGGGAGAAGTGATTGGGCAAGATCCATAGGTGCTTTAAAGCAGCATAGTTCCATTAATTTTAATAGAGCTTTAATGGTTGAAACCAGGTAAGGATCTGGTCCCACTATATTTTCATTTAGAAGATGTTTATTTTCAATTGTTTTGGATCATGCTTTTTAATACAATTTAATAAGTCACCAATAACCTTTCTTTAAAGAAAGCATTTGTTGTATGATTGTGCCAAAGTTTCTGATTTAGAAGACTAATAACTTTTATTGTGTAAATACATTTAAAACGTGATGATTCATGACTAAAGCAAGTAGTATTAAATATCATGGCCCAGAAACAGTTTCCTTTTTTATTAAACTGTTCAATTAACATTTCCAAGTTTTCCCCTACTCTCTCTTCAAAACAAACTAACAGTTTCTTCAGTTCCTTCAGAAGAGCTGCAACTGTTGTGATGTTGTGTTTCATTGTAACCCATCTGCTGCTTAGGCCAGATATGCATTTTCTGGATGCAATTTGTTGGTTTCCAATGGTTTACTACATGGTGGGCTCTATTGACAAGTAGGTAAAATAATCTTCAGAACTCTCAACTTTGTAGTGCTGAGTGGTTTGTCATGTGTTGTGTTTTGTGATTGCATGTTTAAGTGTGGTGAGCATACTTGAAAATACCCTTGCATGCATGGTTTACATCAAGGAGCTGCAATTTGGAATTTCAAAATTTCTGCCAAAGGATCTCCTTTCTGATTGAATCACTGTTTTTAATTTATACAGTAAACTGGCAGATCTGACAGCCTTTTAAAATGGTTTTGTTGGTGTTGAATCTCTAGGTGAAATGGACTAGCTTTAAAAAAAAGGCCACAAACAGGATTAAATTTAAATTTACACTCTCAAATCCACTTTAAGGCACAAATAAATTACCAGACTGTCAAAAATCCTGAGCACTCAACAGCTCCTACTAAGCTTTAATCTAATCTTAACCATATTTTTGGTCCTACTTATCAGATGGAATTATTAAAGTTTGATAGGACATTTATATAAATTAAAAATGCTGTTAGTGTATGACAAATTTCTAGAAGCCCAGACTGTTTTGAAAAGTATCACCAACCCCTTCTAGCTAGCTCATTACTACTAGGTATTCATGAAAACTTACCTAACTTCAGTGACATCACTAACTGAAGATCAGACTAGGACTCAGAGTAGAAGGGATGCTTTTGTTAAATTTAGGGTACATTCTTGTTTCTAAACAGTCATGACTAAAGCCAAAAGAATTTGCTCTAATACAGGGCCCAATCTTAAGACCTTCAGGCATCTGCAATACTTCTTCGGTGAAACACTGGTCCTATGGAAATTAGTCAAAGGGAGATTTGCCATACACAACAGGGGCACAATCTCACCTACCAATTCCAACAGCAGTTCTGGCTGCTTGACACTTCTCAGAAATAGAATTCATGCTTTTTGCAAATGAAGGCATAAAAAATGTGTTCATACATTGACCTTAGTGAGAGACAAACTGACATTCATAATACATTGATCAAAGTTATCTTAGATCTTCTAAAATATATCTACAGAGCCTACAGCAATGAGCCTCCCAGCTCACATCAGAAGTAAAGCCTGAGGTTCAGCATGAGCTGTAGCTTCATAGCACTGTCCATACAGGTATTTAGAATAGTAATGTGAGCTCTGCTAACCCAAGTTTGTGGATGTAGGCTGGGATGCTGACTGCTGAGGGCTGTGCAGACATAACCACCTTAAAGTGCATTGCATTCTAGCTTTCAAAAACCACAAAACCTCTCTCTGGGTATGTCATTTAGCAGCTTCTTATTTGTCATCTGATTTGTAATCATTCAAAAATTATAAAAGTGATTGCAGAAACTGAATAGTTGAATTAGCTAAAATTAAAAACATTTTCCAAACTATTTGATGAACCACAAAGGATGTTAAAATTTACTAATATTTCCTGGACCATTTTAGAAAAGAAAACTTTATGTAACATGTCTTGGGAGGAATCTAAACTTCCTTATTGAGCAGTTCACTTTAGTTATGGAATTTATTCAATAAAAAGTTTGCAGATGTTTGAACTAATGGTAATATGACGGAATTCTGCATTTTACACTGATGCTAGCGTGAAGATGGTTTAGGATAGTGAAAATTATACCTATATCTGTAGGTGAAATTGTATAAAGTAACACTGATGCTTTTATGGTCTATAATCTATCAATTGACATATCAGTTGACAAATTATGTCCAGTGCTTTAAATGCTTGGTTTGCACATGGATTTAGATACAAATAAGTTACATATTGGTACCAAAAAAAAAAAAAAAAAAATCCCCCAAAACCTCACAACAGAAACCTCTGTTTCATACTCAAAGAAAATATGCTAACTTCATTTCTCATGCAGTGGCTGCATGCCCCCAATATTTACTGTACAGTTTGCAGCTCAGTCATTTAATATTTGCTTTAGTTTGTTTATAGCTAAGTGCAAGTGATTGCCATCTCCTTGATGTATTTAATGGCCATAGTTGTCATGTCTAGTTGTACTGCAATATATCACATCTATTTTGTTGGTGTTCTATATGTATCCTACTACTTTACATGATCATATTAAATAATTCAATCCAATCCAACTAAATGTTAAGCAAAAAACCTCAAAGAATATTTACAAAATGTGGATACCCCAGTAATTTATCCCAACTTTTCTTCTTTGTTCCTTGATTGCATTTGATTTAATAAAAAAAGGTTTATACACAGAAAAATACAAAATAGCACTTTGAAATCATATGGTCAAGGGAAAATTGTAACAAATTGTTCATTTAAGGCTTGATCCTGAAAGGTGTTTAACGCTCTAAGCCCAATCCAGCAAAGCCTTAGACCCAAATCCTTCAAAGATTTAAACCTGTGCAAAGTCTCACTGAAGTTAAGCATATGCTTAGTGCTTTGCTGGAGTTAAACTGCTCTATATTAATGCAGTCAAATTCCAAAGGGGTAGCCGTGTTAGTCTATTGTAGAAAAACAACAGAGTCCTGTGGCACTTTTAAAGACTAACAGATTAATTTATCTCATGAGCTTTCGTGGGAGAAAATCTCACTTTGTCAGACGCTTTGTAATTTTCCCATCTTTAAAGCATCTGACGAAGTGGTATTTTCTCCCATGAAAGCTCATGTGATAAATAAATCTGTTAGTCTTTAAAAGTGCCACAGGATTCTGTTGTTTTTATACTAATGAAGTTAAGGAACCTTTCAGTTCACACACAGCATCCAAACTGGAGTTGGTGCATCCTGCTCTTGACAACCCATTGTCCAAACTGCAAGGCAGTGTAGACAAGTCATTAGATTTGTATTAACGGGAAAAATCCATTTCAGAGGTTTGGCACAGCAATTTAAATAAGTGTGTTCAATGGAAGAAATCAGATCAAGCAGCAATGTTAAAGCAGAATATAGGATTTCCTTTAAACCAACATATTGTTTGCATCTCTGCCCAATAGCAAGATTCTGTTTGACAAAAAAGAATTATATATTTACCATTAAAAAAATGTGAATGAGCGTGGATACCTAAAAGATTACCGTAATTCTATCAGAGTTGTGAGTGAGGAGTTAGAGACATATTGGGGCATATAGTCAGTTGATGTAAACAATCATTGCTCTAATGGAACTATGATTATTTTATGACTGAGGATCTTCCCTATTTTAAAATTTCATAGTTATTACACAGTGGTTTCCCATGGGAGACATTCAAAGAACTGGCCAAAAGAAAAATTTTAAAAAAGTCTGACTGTCTGCCTCATCAAAATAGGGCCTCAATTAAACAGAAATTTGTTCTACAATCTTCCATATGTAAGTGATAGGTAATATGTATTGTCAATAGGTATGAGGAAGGGTTGTGTAGGGAAACCACTCAAGATTAAGAAAGAGGCATAATTATGACAGATATCTTTTGTAAGGGAATATTCCTAATTTTGTTTTTGAATACATTATGAATAAAGTCTGTCATTTGTAAAAAGTACTTAGACATTAGCTGAATGTCATGTAGGAAATTAACTAGAAAATTCTAAACTTATTCTGCTTTGGAAAGGAGAATAACGAGATTGTCAGTGTAAAACTTTGTAATATGCAATTTTTTTATTGCTAGTCACAAGGGCTTCATTTTTCAAAGGTCAACACAAAGGTAGAATACAGAATGAATGTTGATTACTAAAAGGAAAAAAATGCATATGACAGGTGAACAGGTTAAATGGGTATCAAATACCAAAATCTGAGTTGGCATTACAGTTCATTACCAATTATACATTACTCCAAAACTAATTAACATAGAATACTGGCAATTTTACATTTAGTACAAAGCAAGGCTGGATTTCATAGGGCGACGCAGGAAATGGTTTTCCTGTCCCAGGAGAATTTTGAAATTCAAAAAATAAAAAAGGTCCAGTCTCAGTTGTGATGAAAAGACAAGGTCTTAATTTTTTGTGACCTGAAAATAATATTTATATATATATATATATATATATATAATGTTTCAACTGATGTGATCATGTTTTAATTTCAAGTTGTTCATTTATAGCATGAAAAAGTTTTAATTGCAAAATGAAATTCTTTCAAACAAAAAAAAATGGACTTTCCATTAAAAAAAGTATTATATATGACATTCCAACAAATTAAAGGTTTTAAAAAAAATGAAACAGGAAATTTATCAAAATTGACCTTGGCATACAAATGGATTTTGGTTTCAATAAATTGGCATTTTATGATTAAAAAAAAAAAAAGTTTAACTGAAAGAAGTAAACTTCCCTCCAATAAAGAGCATCTGCTTTCTCCAAGGGAAGGTGGTGGAAAAAGAAAAACAGTTTTCTTCGAAACACCAAATACCCCCTAATTGGAATATTTCACTTTGGAAGTACTGCCATGTTGTGAGAGTTTGCAATGCAGTTGCCTCATGTCCCCATTATCTTTCATGGGCCAGGCTTCCTGGTTAGACTACATCTCCCATGATGCTCCAGGGCTAGAGCCTTCCATGATGTTCTACTTTTTCTCCAAGAAGAAAGATCGTAGTGCATCATGTCTTCATCCTTTGCCCCAGGTTAGCAATACATGGGGCCTGGAAGACAACTTTCATCACAGGAAATAGTTACCAGGGTTATGAAGATAAAACCCCAAACAGCCAGCCCCAGGAAAACATGACATTTGCTGCAACTTTCTGAAAAAACAAGATCCTCGTTGCCTGGTACTAACTGCCACCTTCAACAAGTGCAAGCAGTTCTGCCATACTACCAGTTCCTGGAAGAAGACTCATCTACAAGAAAAGTAAGCTAGATGACCCCAGCAAATGAGAGAGCTATCTCTATCTGTTCCGCCATGTACAAACAGAATGCCAGCAGCCTCTTGGCTAGAATTAAAGACTGGTCAATAAACAGAGGAGCTACCAAATCCATCCAGAAGGACTTCATGTCATGTGAAGGCTGTTACAAACAAGTTTTTCCTTCATACTGCCATCCAAGTAGCCAGGAGAGCAAAGAGTCAAAGTTCCCACGCATGGCTTGACCTGACTAATGCTTTTTGATCCATGCCCCACAAGTACATTTTTGCCATTCTCTGAGAGTACAAGATGCCTGAAAGCTTTCTCCAACTAATCCATGAACTACATGAAGGCTGCACTACCACCACCATCCATCCCACAGAAGGAGAGACTCTTGAAATTCCAGGCCAGAACAGCATGAAGCAAAGTTATCCCCTCAGCCCCATTATATTCAATCTTGCCATGGAACCACTCATTTGAATGAAGTCCAATGGTCTACGTGACTTTGACATTATGGAGACAAGGTGAATATCTTGGGATATGCAGACAATCTGGCCCTGATCATGGATGATCCTGAGAACCTCAAACAAATGCTCAATGTTACCAGCCATGCTGTCAACTGGATGTTACTCTGCTTCAGTGCTAGGAGATGTGCATCCCTGAATCATCAGAACCCTTTCCGGCAACGATGTTGCCACATACTCGAGCAGCTCCCTGGAAGGCAAATTTGGAAAAGATGAGGAGTGACTGCTTCACTTTGCGCTCATGCCTACAATGCTGTGTGATGGCTGGAGAAAGGCATTGGTTTGTGCTCTCCACCATCAATAAATTCATGTTTGGCAGCCTCTGGACCACTCAATCAACTTCCCTAGTGCTCCATCTTTGCAGGGCTCCATCACTGATGCTTGCTTCTGCTTCCCAACTAGTATACAGAAAGCTCACATCATCTCAGCTTCTTATTCTAAAACCTTTTCCTTCTGTGCTTCTTATTTCCTCTCTCCTTCTCTTAAAAGAAGCAGTGGCTCAGAGATGCATGTCTTCTCCAACTCTTTTCTTTAAAGAAAAAAGTACAGCTTCTCAGAGATTCCATAGCCTCTATGACTAAAAAGACAATGGCTCCAGTCAGTCTCCTTCCACTCATCTGATCTCCCCTTCCTTAAAAATCAATTAGCCCTTGACTCCACAACAGATTCTTTTCAGTATAACTCAAATTTAAACCAATATTTTTATAGCAGTATAACCTGCCACATAGATGCTCTTATTCCAGTGTAAGAGTCCTCATGGAAGGATGCGGAGAGGGGTGGGGGAGGGGGTTATACCGGTATAAATATATCACTACAACTAGTAAAATTCTCCTATATAGTCAGGCTTTATTATGCATGGGTTGCTTAGTTCCTGTCCTTCCATCCTATTAAAGAATCAATGTGCCTTAAGCCAGTTCATTTCTTTTATATCCCCTCCTCTTTATTGAAAGAAACAATAGTGGCTCATCCTCCTTGCCAAGGAAAAATTCTATTTAAGAGAAAAAAAGAATGAGACACAGGACACCCAGGTACAAAAGCAGGTGCAACTTGAAGGGTGAGGAGAACCTTCTTCAATGCTAAGAGGAGAGCCAGGTTAGCAATCATACCATCATCCTGGAGAATATGAATCTAGGCTCAGGTTAAATGGATTTATTGTGGATGGGGAGCATACAATAGGAGGTGGCTGCTTGGTATTTATTAAATGCACAGAAGAGTACCTTATAAGTTAATTGGGTTTTCAATATCTGTTTATATTTATAGATTAGTATGTTTTATGCAGTATATTCATGTTAAGAAAAAAAGGCAGCTGCTAAATATTGTTCCTCTTCAAGGCTAAATATATACCACAAATTCACATTAATGCATTTTATGTTTTCCTCTAAACACTCATGGATCTAAAAATACTAGATGTTCAAAATATTGAAACCATGTTTCCTAGTGACTATTAGTACTGATCTAGATTTTTCTTTTTCCAAGAGACATTGGCCTTATTCCTTCGATTGGCAAAGGGAATCCTTTGGTAGTTCCCATTATATAATTTTTTGGGGAATCTATGCTCTGAAAGTAACTTGATGCCTGCTGTTGCCTGTGTAATGCTGATGCTGCTTATGGGTAGCTGCCCTTGTGCTAAAGTGATCCCTTAGTGAAAAGGAGAATAAAAGAAAAGGAACCAGCAAGGGACTGAGGCGAAAGGCTAGAAGACCAGCATATCAGACGGTTTCTATGCCAAAGTCTTAGATATGTGAAAAAGGTCCTTTTTTTGTGGAAAGCAATATGCTTCTAAAGCAGGTAATGACAGAGTAATGGAGTTGTAGAAGGCCTTGTAGGAGAAGGGTAATTAATATACCCAAGTTTTACCAATATTCTTTTAATGAATAGAGAAGGACAAGTAATCCTTGGCATTCCACTCAGAAGAATTCCATTTTACTTCAAAGAACATTATTCACATTAAATTGCATGCGTCTATTCTATTGAAATACTTACATGAAGTTCGTTAGTTATAATGTCTTCAGAGAAATCCACCAAGTGATACGAATCAAATGCAAGATTGATGAGCTCTCAGGATATGTTGCAGTCGAGTTTTTCCTAACTTATACTTACCCTGACATATATGCTGTTTTTTAATTTTCTGTTCCTCTTTATAACAGCCTTGATGATTTGCTAAGATGTGGGGTGACCTTCACTGCCAACATGGTGGTTGTGGACAAGGAAAGTACTATGAGTGCTGAGGAAGACTATATGGCAGATGCCAAGACTATTGTAAATGTACAAACTCTATTTAGGTAAGTGACTTTTCAACCAAAACATACACTACAGGAGGCTCTTTTTTGTCATAATGTCATTTTTTGTCACCGGTATTACCTGAACACTTGTCAATACTTCCATTGCTGATACCCTACCAATTGTTTCCCCCGCTACAAGAACAAGCGCCTCTTAGATTATTGGCTAGATCAGTGCAGCATTAAACATTTTCTGAGCACAAATTTTAGCAGCAGGGCAGACTTAACAGGATGCAAAAGAAATCCAAAATAAATAAGTAAAAAATTTAAAAATCCCCTTTAAAAAAGTATTGCTCAAATCAGAAAAAGTGCAAAAAGGCTGAGGGCTGAGGAGATGGTACTTTGGTAAAGAACAAAATGGATTTCAGCTAAGATTTGTTTATGATCACTCTTGCCTAAGGTCCTGGGTGGAGTTTAATGGCAACTTTCTTGAAGAGGCAAAACAATTAAGTGCACACTTAACTGAGGATATGAACATACTATTAGTTACAAAAGCACCATTCACATGGTCAAAGTTAAGCATGTATTTACACACCTTGTCAAATCGTGGCCTAGAGCCCTTTTTTGCTTCAAAACAGGAGGAGCAGCTTGGGACAAGGAAGCATGGGAGGGAGAGACCAAGACTAGAAACTGGCAGAAGAGAAAGAGGCAAACTAGGAACCAGCTGGAGGGGACAGGGCAGAAAAGTTGGTGGCCAGTAAAGCACATTCCCTTCCAGCCTAGAACAGAACCCAAGACTCTAGAGGCTCACCATTTTCCTGGTTTCAGCAAATATCTAGGGCTATGTCTACACTGGCAAGTTAGTTCCAATTAAGGAAGCTTAATTCGAACTAACTAAAGCCATGGCTACACTAGGGTATTTGAACTAAGGGATTAATTCGAACTAACTAGTTCGAATTAACCAATGTGGCCATGTTAATTCAAACTAATTTCTTAGTTCAAATGAACCGGCCATTGAAATGAATGGAGATCGCTAATTCGAACTAAGCAAGTGCTTGCTTAGTTTGAACTAACATTCCTATGTGGCCATGCTAGTTCGAATTAAGCTAATTCGAACTAACTAAAATTAGTTCAAATTAGTTAGTTCAAACTAACTCATTCGAACTAATTTTAGCAAGTGTAGACATAACCTAAGAAATCTACTGGTCAAGTGTCTTGGCCCTATCTGGAGCTGGTTCTACTGCCAAAAGTTATGCTGTGAGTGCAAGCGACAAAGGTGAAGGTGATGAGTCCACTGCTGAACCACATAGATGTCAATATGGTGCTGCCTGATAGAATTTAATTTGTTTCAGTTTTTCTTAACTGAGAAAATTTCACACAAAGTATTCAGAGAATATTAAGGTTTGAAAATCAAGTACTCAGAAATTAGGGAAAGCCATAATTAAGTTTGGCTCTGCAGGTAGTGGGACTGCTGTACAATAACTATGTCTGTTAGTAATAAATCTGTTAGTCTTTAAAAGTGCCACAGGACTCTGTTGTATGTCTGTTAACAGCTTGTACCTTATTTTCACTAGATGGCAGCATTAGCTCATATCTGAAGCATAAACTATTATAAGTTACAGGATGGCCAAAAGGATAGAGATTTTCTTTACGATTGTGATCAAGTTAGAAAAAGTCTTAAAATTAAGTATTACTATAACTAAATTTTTAGAAAGCTTTTGCAAGCTTTGACCAATAGCGAAAACAAATGACAGGAATGGAAGAGACTAGTTTCCATCCTGTACATCAGCATTAATACAGAAAGGATATTATATATGAAGTATTGCTGTATAGAGGCAATTAGTTTCTACTGAAAATGCACAGGATTTAGATTAGAGGTTTGCATTCCTCATAGAATTTTGTAATGAGGTTCATAGAGATAAATAGTGAGACTAAATACTTAGTTTTGATAATGGTTTTAGACCAAGCTACAAACACAAGTAGTAAACTCATTAGAGGAAGAATTAGAAGAGTAATTGTGAGGGAAGATTGCCTAATCTGAATTATCCTAGAAAATACCTAAAAAAATTTAGTGGCGGAACAAGTTTTTAATACATGTAAGCACCAAGTGATATCCTTTAGCAGAAATAATGCCCAAGTTAAGTATATTTTGAAAGATTTTGAACGAGTTAATAAGATGGGGAAAACAGGTATATGTTTATTGATAATCCAAGTAGACTGTGGGGGGAGAGAACAAGTTCGGTTGGGTACTTATAAACATCAGTCTACTTTGGAGACTTGATTTGTACTGAGAAACAGCCTTTCCCTTCACAAATTATTAACTAAGCTTCTCATGGTAACATTATAGGAGGATTTTAAAGAAATGAAGCATTTTGTTAAGATATGTAGTTCTTGACTAGAGTAGACTTTGCATTTTGATTCAATAGTACAGTACCTTTAAAAAATGGAGGAAAGTGAATAGTAAGGTGACAAGGTAGAAATAGTAGGAAAAAAAATTGATAGTTAATAAAGGCATCTATATAAGAAAAAGTCCCAAATATTGGGCCTGTCCCTATAAAAATCAGGACATCTGGTGTCACACTATAAACCAGTGGTTCCCAACCTGTGACTTGGAGGCAAAAAGTTGCCTGCGGGCACTTTCAAAGTAGCCCGCAGCTTCTCTCCTGCTGGCACCAGAAGGAAGCCACTGCCTCAGGATCCAGGCAGAGCATGTTTCCATGGAGCTAAAAGATTGGTGCAGGCTTCTTGCTGGAGCCAAAGGGGTTGGGAGATCAGCAATCTCCTGCCCCTGGCTGTAGCAGGAAGCACAGCAAAGCACTTCACCTAGATCCATAGGCTCTGGGGTCCCTGCTGGAGCCAGAGGGAGGGGAGTACTGCAGAAGGAAGCCATTGCTTAGGCCTCAGGTGATGTGCACAGGACATTTGCGGTTTCCCTGCTGCAGTCAGGGAGATGGGAGATCAGCAATGAAGCAGCTTGCTGGCAGAAACTGGTGGCCCTTCAGGGTTGTAAAAATTATACCTGTGGCCCCCAAGCCAAAAAGGTTGGGAATCCCTGCTACAAACTATGTCACATTGAATCGGATCACTCAAACTTAAGACCACTTTGTAAATGAAATCAATAATTTGTCTTCATTAAGGTAAAACAATAACATTGTTGAGCCTACGTTGTTGATTCTTATGAATTTATTCTGACATTGCTCAGTGTTTTACATTAATTCTTAATCTTGCTTGGTTGAAAGTTGCCTTCCTCCTCAGAAGATCAATGTGTTTATAGGATCAGTTTTTTGTAGCACTCCAATTAAAACTGGGGCACAGCACCACCTTATTTGACCTGTTTAAATCTCTAACAAGGAGTGCTAAAAAAAAAAAAGCATGCACCAGTCTCACCAAATACAATATTTATCTTTAATACATTGGTTGCAAAAGAACAAGTTTACCTTGGTTTTGAAATATAAATAAAATGCATTGCATTGGGCAATATACGTGTTATCTTGCCAAAAAGACACCCCCCCTTATGTTTCATCCTAATAGTTAACGATAGTTAACAATTCCTCAGTGACAACCCTAGATGTTCCAGAGGAGTAGCCGTATTCGTCTAGTTCAGCAAAGCAATCCGAGTTCTGTGGCACTTTTAAAGACTAACAAGTTTATTTGTTGCCTGAGCTTTCATGGGCATAATCCCACTTCATCAGAGGCATGATATGCTCATCTCATCCCCATATGAAAAGTGTATGCAGTGGAGTCTGTCTTGTTTTGAGGACAATTTAAAATTAAATATGTTGTGTGTGTTAGATAGGCAAGGCCAAAGAAATGTACCTGCATATGAAATAGAAAGTGAGGAGACTTCCTGAGGAAGCTTATTCCACAGCCCATTTCAACCCACCCCAAAGAAAGTTCTGTCTTCTCCCCAGATTAGCTTTTACTATTATTGTTGAGAGCCCTATTATACCAAGCAGCAAAGCTGCCATCGAAGCCCCAAGCAGATACAAAAATGGGGATCTGCATCTGAGCCATGTCCGCAAGAATCGATATATATCTGACCCATCATCTGCAGTTTATCTTTTCTATGGAACCCTGGGGACCCCAAGCAGCTGACTGGAGGTCAGCTACTGCTGATCGCTGTTTGGGGCCAGCTCCAGGCTGCTGCCTAACGGGGGGGGAGGGGGGGAGCAACACGGCAAACTGCTGATGGGTGGCTAGTTCCCCTCCTGCATCTCAAAGGCAGGGAAGCAGTCTCAAAGGCTATGAGCTTCAGATAGCTGCTTCCCCACCTTTGAGATCCACATCTGATCCCCCGTCCACAGAAAGCGGTCCCTGGATATAATGTGAATATGCCCAGATTTGTAGGGCTCTATTTGTCAACCACCATCTTCATCCTTGAATTTTAGATGAACTGTTAGGTATCCTGCAGCCAGGCCCTGGAGAGCTTTGAAGATAAGTCCTGAGACTTTGTTTTGAAACTCTGTGGGAAACCAGCATAGAGAGTAGAGGACATGTGTCATGTGCTTATGGTAGCCTGTACTGCTGAGGAGATGCCCTGAAGCAGTTTGAACCAGTTCGAATTTTCTAAGTTCTGGATGCTTCTGCCCAGGTCTATCTCATTACTGTAATCCAGTTGAGAGAGGACATGAACAACTGTGGCCCTGTCTTTGTCTGCCAGGATGCAATAAAGTCTCCTAGCTAAGTGGAGAGGCTAGAAATTGTTACACACAGATTTTACTATGTGATTTAAGGGCCTGATGGTTCAATCACAGAGTCAGTTGCAGACTCAGCAAGGAATGAGGAATGTGTTACATCTCTCCTCTTGCTCCACAGGAAAAGGGGCCTGCTACTAGGATAAGCCTTTAGCAGAAATATTTCTGCTTCCACACCAGCTGAACTCTGCCTACCCCTACCCACTCTGCACCTCATGGACATGGGATGTGGAATAGTGGCTTCCTGGAGACTATTCTCTTCCTTACACTGTGATCCATAAATTTGGGCAGCTCGTGAATGTGTTTAAGGGGGTGCCTTATGATCCTTTACTCCCTACTTGAGCACAAGGGGCAAGAGACTATCTTGCCTTAATATTATAAAAGCAATAGCTGCATAGTACTTACCAACTAACTCCACTAGAGGACATTTATACACAGCCTTCCTGTCCAAAGAACACATTTCGAAACTACGAAGAGTCACTCTGCATAACCTGATGGTCTAAAATCCAGCTCTTCCAGGGACCCAATAACAGCTTTCTCATTCAGTTATGTATATCCAGTCATTAAATCAGGTGTTAATTCTCCCTTTACTGTTGGTTCTAAGTATTATATATTGCTAATACTCACATTTAAATACCTGCCTGATATAAGAAGCTAATACAAGAAAATCCTCTATCAGTAAATCCTTTGATAATTATACATTGCATGGTCCAGAATTAATGCAGAAGTAAGGAGCCAGGGTTTCAAGAGGAGAGTGGGTTTCTTTCTTAAAACTCTCCCTGGTTGCCTCAATTTGTACAACTTTCCCCTCACTTATCTTGGTGGAAGGAATACATAAAAAAAACATTGACTTTAAAATATTTTTTCTCTACAGTTTAACACAAGGCAAATGTGTAGAGGTGAAGTCGTATGATCATGATCATGATTTATTTAGCATATGCTATAATTTAGTTAGCAAACCATTCTCCTGTTTAAAGCAGGCAGACCCTGCTGGTAACATTGCTCAGCTCAAACTGTGTGCATCTCAGTCTGTGAACCAAAGAACACAGAGCTACAGAGTCAGAGTATGCTCGGCATCCTGAATAAAACATCCCCTCTGTTTTTTCTGTATCCAAGTCCTGTCCCTTCTGAATTACAAAGGAAATTACAGTGTAGACAATTTATTGCCCAGCAAATTTTGGATTTTCCTCAAATCTGACAGCTCCATTTTGGTCTAAATGATTACCCCACTCAACATCCACATGCAGAATTTGAATTCACGTGCTAAATGCCATAAAATAGGTAAATCTAAGGCAATGTGTAGAGAAAAGTTTCCCCTAAAGAAATATGCACTATTTCATTTACATTTTCCATTACTTTATTGCAAGCATGTGGTGTTAAATTCACACATCTCAGATAACGTAATTTCCATCTACTAACGTATTTCAACCCTCCATTTGAAAATGAGCACTTGTAACTATCATATTTTAAAGAGCTGAGGGAGATATGTGATTCCAGTGATATTTCCCATTTTAAAAGGACAGCATGCCCTGCAAATTAATAGAAAATCCCCTTAAATATGGAAGAAAATGTTGAAAGTTGACCACTTATACCCACGAGCCTACTTTATTTCTGTATGCATAGACAGTCTTAGGTATGGGGCAGGGTGGGCATTTGCCATGGGGAGGGGCTCTGTGCCACAGTGGGGCAGATTCCAGGAACTGGGGCCAGGCTGGGGCTGCCTGGCCTGGCTAAATGTTTTAAATCTCTTGGCCACCCACCCTCCTGGTGCACATTACACATGTGGGCCAGCCAGGGCAGGAGCGACCAGGCAAAACCACTGCCTGCAGCTCCAGCCAGCCAGGTGAGGGGCTGGGGTGGGAGGAGTTTGTGGAGGTGTTCAGGGTGGGTGGCACTGGGGGCTGGTGCAGGCCCAGGTGGAGGTGAGACTGGGGAGGAGGCAGCAGGGGCCCCATAGAGGCTGGGGGGCAAAAGTCAAGGATGGGCCCCCATGGCATGGGGGGATCCCATCCCTGACTTTTGCCCAGGGCTCCCAAATCACTAAGACCACCTGTCCAGACTATGGGAAAATTTTCAATCTAAGTTACACCAGGATTTTAGCCAAATTCTGGCAGTGCTTACTCACCACTGAAGTTTTATTAATATCATCAGTAATGATTATTATTACTGTAACAGCTAGGTTACCTGATAGTTTTGGCCCAATAAGGAGTGCACTTTGAGGCTTTTCCTTTTAAAAGTACCCATAACCAATAGGTTTCCACCAATGGGCTCATACACATATGCTTTAGAGAACCCCAGTTGCCAGTTCCATGCATTTCTAGGTCTGATAATTGAACTCAATTTAACTTTGGTTCAGAGAATGTTCAGGAAAATCTAAGAACAGTGATTTTGATGTAGTTGGTGTATAATGCTGAACATCTTCAGAGGCCCTCAATCCTAAGCCCTGACCCACTTACACAAAAGCAAACATGGCCTAATGTTACATACATTAAACCTTTCTTTGTCCGGGAACCCTGGAAATACATACAGGACTGGGAAGTGTCCAGCAGAACATTCCCAATAGCTACCTGCTAGATAGGAAAAAGAGACAGTAACAGACTAAAATGATTGATATTGGACCCAGATGAGCATTTCTTAGATCAAGGGGGAGCAGGTCAAATGTTTCATGAGTAGTCGAAGTTGATCTATTCACAGTACCACTGAACAAAAGCTGTACTACCATTGTTCTGAATGACGCAAAAAAAAGTGTGTAGTTATGATAGGTGTTTTCTCCTTGATCTGTAATGGAAACATCATATATGCCTTTTTTTCCTGATACAAAAGTAGAATTCAAAGTCTGGCTGAAAGCAGTAAAGAAAAGGATTTCATGGCACTAGCAAATCATTGCTGAAACAAATATGGTTCTTAACAATTTAGCTATGATGCTGGGTAATACTATCACCTTGAGAGTCTGAAATATCAGAGTACTAAAGGACTTCAGATTTGGTCATTACGCAGCTCCTTATTGTGCAATAAAGCTGCCTGTGTACACACGATCATTTTTCTTGTTGCATGGCAAGTTAAACCACTCAAATGAGAGTGGTAAGCATTACTGCGGAACAGCTGTTCCGCAGTAATGCTTGTGTGTACGCTTTTTGCGTGGTAGACGGCCTCCGGAAATGTCCCAGAGTGCCAGTCGAGGGCACTCTGAGACATTGGAGCTGTCAAATATGTCAATTTCACTGCTCTGGCTGAGCAGTGAAATAGACCTATATGTCAATTTCACTGCTCTAGCAGAGCAGTGAAATTGACTATTATGGGAGCTGCCAGGTTTGGGGGCTCTCCTGGACTGAGCTAGGGGGCTGGCCCTGCAGGTTCGGGTCAGCCCCTTAGCTCAGTCTAGGGGTTCAGGTGGCGGCCGGGGCTGCAGCTCCTGCCACCACCCGAAGCCCTGAAGCCCCCTAGCTTAGCCCTGGGGCTGAGCTAGGGGGCTGGCTTGAACCCTCACTGGTTCGAACCAGCCCCCTAGCTCAGCCCCGAGGCTGAGCTAGGGAGC